>JACXGM010005246.1:0-35708 GCA_016801145.1 Umbra pygmaea
GTTGCTATATTATGAATTGTCAGATGTTATTTAAAAAAAATGCTTTTACTAGTCATATTTATTTTTCTCAATACTCTGTTTGATATCTAGGGCCTGTAAAATTAAGTGTTTTTGTCTTGTATTTGTGCATTTGTGACTGTTCTGTGTTTATCTTGCTGCAAAACCAATTGCCCTATGGGGACAAATAAAGTCTAAAGTCAAGTCAAAATGTGTCCTGTACTATACAGACACTTTCTGTTCACCAGAGCCTTTCCGAACAAACACATACCCCTGGTCACCCCACCCTTTAGCAGCAGCCTTCTTGGGATTTCCCAAAACAGTCAGTCTCAGATGAAGCGCAACTAGATTCTGCTGCAATTTTAATGTCTCAAGATAAAGTGTCCTTGGCTAACTGCTCCGTCTGCTGTTGGGATTAGCACCCTGTCTGCATCAGCCCGGCGCCCACTCATCTTTCTCCAATCCCGGCCGGGACCTGTCGTCTGTCACCCTGGCCCCTCTGCTCACTTGTTCAGCATTGTTTCTGAACTTCTTTCTGTCATGCTTGCTTTGCCACCCAGGCAAAACCTCCTCTTGACTCTGCTCGTGTCTACTGGCTCTTTTTAATTTTATTATTTTTATGTAAAGTGCTTTAAGATGTTACTTTTAAAGGCGCTATATAAAATTAAGTTTATTATTATTATTACTGGACAGTGGGGCATAATTTAGGGTGGATTAGTCAGTATTAATAGCTACAGTACTTCTGAAGACATGAACATGGGAGATACAGTTAATCAATTTTAGGTTTAGATATGTTATGGTAGAATGAATGGCCAGATCACATAATCAATTACCTTTATTTATCCAGCACTTACTATTGGGTAATTGATTAGACATTTGATTCAGTTCTTGTTGCATAACTGTTCAGATCAAACTAAGCAGAGCAAAGTACTCCACTCTCACTTTACAAGTAACTGTTAGGTTGGTGCCAAAGTGTGACCTAGGGTAGTCCTGTGGTCTTAGACGGTGGTTCTCAAATCTTTTTGCCTCCAGAGTCCCCCTGCATCCAGGAAAATATTTCAGGGCCTCCTTACAAGAAATTACATTTTCCTTGTATTTTCATACAAAGTGTGCATGTTATTGAGTTTATTTTAAAAAGTGTATTGTTGGCAGACAAATTAACAAATGAAAAATTAAATGAATTGGCTTCTATTGTAATTGTATTATTATACTTTGTTTTAATAAATACAGACATTTTAGACTAATTTCAAAATATGATCAATCAGTTTGAGTTCTGCTTATGGCTTTGGGGAATAATGTAATCAATGCATGGAGAGATCTTTGACTAAGCAACAAGCATGTCGTTCTCAAGGGTCCAGTTTTCAGGGCTGTCTGTTAATTTTACTAGTTTATTCTCTTGTCCTAGAGCACAAAGTTAATGTTGTAAAAATGTTAGTTTTCAACTATAGAGAGAGGAATACAATTGTCTGGTGAGGGTTGAAAGGCAGTAGCTTACATTCTTATATTCAGATGATCAAATGAAATATATATTTTTATAAATACACTGCTCAAAAACATTAACGGAACACACAATCATCACAATACAACACCAAGTCAATGTAACTAAAGGGATATCAGCCTGTCTAGTTAAAAAGCATAAGTGATTGTGAATCAATGTCACCAGTTTTTGTGCAAAACAGACAATTGCTCTCATTATCCTTCCTGATTCATTCGTCTTGAGTTTAGCACTTTGCTGGTGTCACTACTGGTAGCATGACGGCAGTACCTTCAGCATTTTGCTAGTGTCACTACTGGTAGCATGACGGCAGTACCTTCAGGTTGCACCGATAGTCCAGCTCCTTCAGGATGGCACATCCATACATGCTGTTGCAACAAGGTGTGCTGTGTCTCCTAGTACAGTCTTAAGAGCATGGAGGAGATACCAGGAGACAGGCTGTTACACGAGGAGACCTGGACAGGGCCGTAGAAGGGCATTAACCCAGCAGCAGCACCAATATCTGCTAGTTTGTTCAAGGAGGAACAGAAGTAGCCTCTGCCAGAGATGCTATGCTGCCTGCAACATCATCCACCATGACCGGTTTGGTGGTCAGTGATGGTCTGGGGAGGCATATCCTTGGAGGGTCACAGAGACCTCCACATGCTAGCCTATGGTACCCTGACTGCTGTTAGGTTCCTGGATGAGACACATGGTCAGACCTTATGCTGGTGCAGTGGGCCCTGGGTTCCTCCTGGTGCAGGACAATGCCCGGCCTCATGTGGTCTGAGTGTGTAGGCAGTTCCTGGATGATGAAGGCATTGATGTCATGGACATCACGTTCCCCAGACCTCAATCCAACTGAGAACCTCCGGGATGTAATTTATTGGTGCATCCGACACCATCAAGTAGCACCACAGACTATCCAGGAAGCCACCGATGCCCTGATCCAGGTCTGGGAGATCCCACCAGACACCGTACGCCGTCTCATCAGGAGCATGCTCAGACGTTGTCGGGAGTACATCCAGGCACGTGGGGGCAATACACACTACAGAGTCACATTATGAGTTGCCATGATAAAATTCACACAAGTTGGAACAGCCTGTGATTTCAATTGCTTACTTAGATTTTCGGTGTGAGTTTGGATTCAGCCCTCAATCGGTGGGTGATTTTGTTTTCCATTGATCGTTGTTACGTCAATATGTTTGCAACGAATTACAGTGTACAGTAAATATTTAGATCTTTAAAATGTTTTGTTCATGGAGACCCGTGAGTGTGTGATTGGATGGTTCCCTTATTTTTTTATAATTTTATTGACGGGACAGTAGAAGGAGGAAGCTAGAGAGTCAGTCAGCCGAGCTGGGGCTTGTGTGGTCAGGAGCTTACACCGTTTGCATTGCTAGAGCTCTGCATAACACTGGCCTGTATGGAACAGTCACAAGAAAGAAGCCATTAAAAGATACAGGTCAAATGAGCCCAAGAAACTTTGTGGCCTAAACTCAAAGTGTGGTGTTTGACAAATTTACACTCATGTATAAAAAACTCATTTATGTTTGAGAATCAAAACAATTTTAAGTCTATTTTATCACACACCATTTGAGCTTTTTAGCAGTCTAATGGGCGATTGAGTAGAAACTGTCTTTTTATGTGTGTAGACCATGTCAGTTACTTGTTGATGTTAGTCCCCAAGAACTTAAAGTTCTCGACCCACTCCACTTCCATCGATTAGGATGAAGGCGCTCTCTACTCTTTGCAGATGTTGTGGGTGAGGTTGTCCTCGTTTATCTAGTTTGTCCACCGAAAGATTGACACAGTGTGTCTATTTTTGTGGGTGTTACTGCAGATCATGGGTTAACTCTGCTCTACAGGCTTTTTTCTCCAGAGAAAATGTCTGAAAAAGGGAAAGGAAGAGGAAACCTTTTAAAGGCGTTGAGCTTTCAGCCAGGTTATTAGTGGAGCGGAGTGGTTCCTCGTCTGCCAGTGCAGTGCTGCCCTGAGGAAGTGAAACACAGTGTAATCAGGCAGTCAGGGGCCGGCCTGTCTGCGTCCAGAATGCCAAGCTCCTCCAGACGTAGCGCACACTTTGGTCCAACAGGCTTTGATCAAATCTAGTGCACTACATAGATCAAAGCGAGCTGTTCAGGACACGTGGCTTTCAGCGCGTCTGGCTCCACTTCGACCAATGGCACGCTCCCGTCAGCGTGCCAGTCTGGCCCTACGTCAAGCAGACCGGCTCGGCGACCGCGGCGCCACCTGTCCCACTTCCTGTCCATCGCGAAGCAGCTGACAGTTTGGAAGACTCAGGAAGTGGTGCCTTGGGCTCTTCCGCTATCCTGTGTGTTACCCAGGCATAAGTCGACAAGATCTCTACTTGATTCTGTGTAGTATACATCTGAGATTTTATTTCAGCTGGCACCCGCAGTGCTTTTATCTCACAATCTGTTTACAGTTAGTACCACATGGTCAGCCGCTCAGTTGAATTAGGACTTGTCTACCGACATTGAAAGATGAATTAAAATATTGTTTTGATGTAGGCTTGTAGTAAAACAGGCTGACATTCAGAATAAATTTACGACTATACCTGAAAATATGAAGGGGGATTGGGGGAGCGTATCGTTTTGGAATTATCAAAGGAGTTGAAGACCTGTAATGTATAATTGAAATAATTTAGTAAATCACAACCAGAAAGAGTAAATAACCTTATACTGTTTATCTTATAGTGTACCAAACAGCATTTTTTGGGAATATAGTCATCATTCTCAGTTGAATTGTCTGTCTCCATGGGACACATATAGAAAAATCATTCTGTGAGTGTCTGGGTGTGAATAGCTAGAATAGCATTCAGCTCCCTGTTGTCATAGTTGAGAAGGGACCAAACCAGCCTATTAATAATCAACTGAAATGGTAACACAGAGCATACAAGACATGAGGTGTGTTTGTGCATGCTTGTGACTATATTTATGAGGACCAAAAGTTCTCACAAGTTTACAAATGACCTTTTCCTTATTCTATTTTTGGGCAAGGTTTAAGGTTAGAAGTTGGAATTAATGTTAGGTTTACATTTTAGTTAAGGATTTGAAGTTAAGGTTAGAGTTGTGTTTAGGTTAAGGGTTATAGTTGGGATTAAAGGGATTCATTTTATTTTAAAGGATAATACATTGTAAAAGATGGGCATATGTGTGAGTTAACATGTTACAAGGACTAGAAAAGTAAACAATCACTTTAAGGCAACATTAATATGTAGAAGGCAAGAGTGCAAAAAAAAGTAAAGTGGTGCATGTGTTTTTATATCAGAAGCCTGTTTATGTTGGGGTCTGCAATCGCCACATTCTGCTGTGTGCGTATATGTTCATCTTCCCCCATATTCTATAGATTACCTCAAATCGTTGTGTGTTTTTGGTCTGTCCAAAAAATGTATTTACCCTTCTGCAAATAAGAATAAGAGTGGAAATAATTACACAGACTAATCTAGCTCAGTCTAATCTGTCCCAAACACTTGAGTTTGGGCCTCTCTCACTCAGTTTCATGTTTTCAGTTAAAATTTTTTCCTCTAAAATTAGATTTGTGAAATTCCCCTCACCTTCTTTTTTGGCCTCATTAGACAGTTGTGTTTCTAAACAAAAAAATGTTTATGTAAATGCTTAGTGTATTTTCAGTAACCACTCAAGGTTTAGAAGCTCAAATAATTTAAGGAACCATTTGGAAAAATACTCTATATTGTGTGAGGTGAAGTTTGAGATTGAACTGATCCAGAAGTTGGCTCAGGTTACTCTCACCCAGGTAAACAAACCACATCCTAGGTGTTGGAAAATATTTGATCACTTCTCGTGTGGGAACCGTGAAAGCGTAGGTGGAACTTGTTACTTGGCCGCTTCTGCTTTACCGACAGATCTCGCTTGTTGACGTCAAGTCGTCATAGTCCCTCTTGTTAAAAGGACCTGTGGTTACTCATTCATGGGCTTGTATTGTGTCAACAGTGAAGATTACATGTGTTGGAACAGATGTGAACCGGTAGTTGTCAAATACATAATGTCATGCCGGTGTCTCGTCTACAGTGGTATTTGCTGCGAGCCGGTGACTCATTGTTTGATAACAGGACATGTATAGCACCCCTGAGAGACAGGTGGTACGCTGGGTAAACAAGAGTGTGGTAGATGCAGTCCGAGGTAACTTTACAAACAACTGTTACGGGTTGCTTTTCCTAATAAGGATGTGACTTCCCGTCTGATGGCTGGCACTGTTGGTTATTTCACATGACCATTAGGATGGCTGTACACTTACCGGCCACTTAATTAGATACACATTGTTAGTTTGCTAGTTTACCTTTTATGTTAGAAGACAAGGTGACTGAACACATTGTAAATTGCTGCAACGTCCTGAGAAGAATTGGTAAACGGAAGGGTATGAGTGAGCCAATTGAAAGCTGGGGATGATTAGTTTGCCATTATGGTATGAGTGACAGATTGGAGATGCAAGGCTCTTATGATAAGTGCCATGGGATCATTAGTATCGACAGAGAGTCAGGACACCTGTTTAACATCCTATCCAAAAGACAGCACCCTATGCAGTGCAGATGTCCCCTTCACTGCCCTGGGGCATTGGGAATGATCTTTAGACCAGAGGGAAGAGCGCCCCCTACTGGCCCTCCAACACTTTGTCTAGGAGCATTGGTCTCCCATTCAGGGACTAACCAGGCCTGACCCTGATTAACTTTAGAAGCAAACCAGAAATCTACTGGGATATACTGCTGTTCAACAAGGTGCCAGAAACATTCCTCAGAGATTCTGGTCCATTTTTACTCTATTGAATCACGCAGTTGCTGCCAATTTGTCGGCTGCACAATATGATGGAAATCTCTCGTTCTACCACATCCCATGGAGGCCATGTGAGTACAGTGAACTCATTGTCATGTTCATGAAACCAGTTTGAGATGATGTGAGCTTTGTGACATGGAATGTTGTCCTGCTGGAAGTAGCCATTAGAAGATGGGTACACTGTGGTCATAAAGGGATGGACATGGTCAGCAACAATACTCAGGTAGGCTCTGGCATTTAAATGCTCAATTGTTAATAGTGTGAAGTGTGACTAGAAAATATCCCCCAGAACCCTTACACAACCTCCAGCCTTAAACGCTGATACAAGGTAGTGTGGATTCTAGAGCCCGACTGATAAGAGATTTTTGAATCCGATACCGATACAGAGTGGGAAAAATTTGCAGATACCGATACAACTTTTTCTATTACTATGGCTGAATTGAAAAATCTACATTTTCCTGCATGGATTGTGCTTAAAACCAGACTACAAAGACACTCAAAGCAGGGTACCCGCGGGTCCTTAAATAGTCTTAATTTCCTTTTCCAGAATTTAAGGCCTAAAATTGTCTTACAGTCTGAAATCTGATTTTCCAAGGTCAAGAGTCATGCTAATTTTATTATTTTGTATTTTGTTGAAGGAAACCATAAGCGCTTTTCTGAGCAACTAAACTACTTAACAATTGCTGGCAGATTACTGTACAGTAATAGCAGGTGATTGCTGCTGCTCCGTAGGCTTAACTCAAATCAACTCAGCTAATTTGTTCGTTAGTTAGCTTATCAGCTTTGTCTGTTTCTGAGTGTTATTTAGGATATTAGATAAATGTAAATTTCCACAGTCTCGTTTTGTTGCATTTAGCGCAGGTGTATAATGCGATTCATATTACTTTTGAACAATTCCTTTTAGCAACTTGAGAGCCAGGATTCTTGGTGTTACTTCCATTCAGTTGTTTGATCTGCCAGTCGTGATTCTACTGCAGACTTAATTATGCACAGTCTATCATGCGCACGTAAAAATGCTGCAGGCAAAATAGAAAATAAGATACATTTAGAAGTGTTCCTTTACTTAATATAATGAAAATAAATAACTTATTTGCAAATATAATTAATAGACATTGCTTTCTAATCAAATCCAAATTTTCAAATGAAGTATTGCGCTGGTCACCCTCAAAGTAACCATTCAATGTGCGATCTCCAAACAATTACCAATATATACCATTTCATTAAATAAATCCTGTTGGTATTGGCTAGCATAATAATATGACAGTGCGTACTGCTGCTTATCACATTAGGCTAGCTTGTGCACAGGCTGGCATCTTGCTGGCTCGTCATTTATGGTTCGCTTACTTTGCCGAAATCGGTCATATACCTTCTCATAATAGCTTTCTCCTGACTGGAGAAACCATATTAATTCAACAACACACAACAAAGAAGAAACTTATTTCTCTCAACAACCTTTCGAAGGTTAATGGTTTCGCCACAAAACTGCGGTGCTCTCTGTTATTCCTAGGTTTCTATTCATTATAATAGCGTGCTAGTCCCAGAGAGCTGACGTTAGTTACATAGCTAGATAAAGTAGAAGTCATAGAAATGGTGAAGCGCAGGTGTTGACATTCTCAAGTTTTGGAAAACATTTTTATGCCAGAGCTGGAGTAGTAAACACTGCAGGCGTTTTATTAAAAATGCATATTTAGAAACAATTTGACTTCAGTAGCTAGCTACGGTACAGTAGTTAATACTCAATAACTAAATATGGCCATACCGTCTATCTATCTTATAACCCCAAAAGCCTTTTTATGCAATGTAAAACTTTGTGTGCGTTTTGTGTGACTCTTACACCGGAAAGCTGGTTTTCAACTCACCTTTATTAGCAGCTTGTTATGAGCAGCTGTTTTATCCCCGCTGTACTCTTTTTAAGATAATGTCTTCTTGTAATGCTCAAACCTATATTCGCCCTCTTCCGGACAAATAAGGAATTGCAAGCAAATATATTGGTCGTTATCGGTGGAAATATCACCGATACGAATATATCTGTAATCTGCTAATATTTACCAATGATATCGGTCAATGAATATATCGGTCGGGCTCTAGTGGATTCATGCTTTCATGTTGTTTATGCCAAATTCTGACCCTACCATCTGAATGTCACAGCAGAAAGTGAGACTCATCCGACCAGGCAAAGTTTTTCCAATCATCTATTGTCCAATTTCGAAGGGAAAATTGTAGACACAGTTTCCTAGTCTTAGCTGATAGGAGTGGCAGCCAGTGCTGTAGCCCATCTGCGTCAAGGTTTGACGTGATGTGTTTAGATGCATGTATGTACTTCTGACCGTGGCTGCAACAAGTGGTTATTTGAGTTACTGTTGTTTTTCAACTGGAACCAGCCTGCCCATTCTCCTCTGACCTCTGCCATCAATAAAGGCGTTTTCCGCCCAGAATACTGCTGATCACGGGATATTTTCTCTTTTTCTGATCATTTTCTGTAAACCCTAGAGATGGTTGGCTGATTTAGATATGTGTTAACGAGTAGGGTTGGGCATCGTTTTGATTGTAACAATTTTTATTCCAATGCTTTCTTTCGATTTTTGTTCTTATCGATTCTCGATTCCGATTCTTTAATAACTGGGATTGAAACGGGTCACATTGCCCTGTCGGCAGTATGCGCAAACATTTAGCACACATTGTGTCTCCGGCAGTTGAGAACACCTGTTCAATAGGTGCAGAGGAGGACTAGACACACAAAGTGGTGCAGCTTTTTCACCACATAAGCTGTAACGTTTGTGGCACTCTTCCACATTCTCCGCTGTTGTTTTTCCATTGACTGCTAACGTGAACAGAGTTTCACGCTGCAGTTGAACGCTAGCAGCAGTAGTTTGCTAACGTTACTTGTGTTAGCAATTTGCATAACATTAAATCTTATCTACGAGAGAAAAAAATTTAAGTAACGTTGTTTTTCACCCCAATTTTATGGATTCGGCAAATGTTTAATCATATTTGTAGTGCATCCTCCAATGCAAGAAATTGGGATTGTTTTTTAGGTAAAATGAAGCCACACATTTGAGTGGCACTTCTATGTGCTTGGTGGCAGATAACACAACAACAGCCTGGCTGCCCTGGCAGTACGGTGGCTGGCTCACCGCTACGGAAAGCAAAACTTGCTCGTTTTGTAATCGATCGTCGGAATTGAAACCAAATTTTCCATACATTTTTTAAACGATTCTAAGTTGGAACCGGTTCTCGATGCCCAACCCTATTAAAGGTACACTATGTAGTTTTCCAAAACAATAACAAAAGATGTATTTTGCATTAAAAAAGCAAACATCACTATAACTACATTATATATATTTCTTAGTTGTGTACTTACATTATCCTAAATGTGTCCACCAACTTTCAAATCCAGAGAAATTTGTAATATAATTCGAAGACACGGGACGTTTTATTTTGTCTTCCGTCAATGGCGTCATATAACCTTTGACTGCGCTATAGTTGTTCTAAGTTCCAGGTAACTGCCAAACGTAACGTGAATAAAGTTATAATTTTTTTAACAATACATTACTTTGTCGGTGAACATTTTTTCTGCCGGAGACTCTAGATTGGAAGGTTGTCATTGATGCCGATAACAAAACCCATGATCCCACGCTACTTCCCGTGGTCATCGAAGTGCTTCTTTTGCTATTGTTTTGATTGAGATCCCCCTGGCGGCCAAAAACTACATATTGTACGTTTAACGAGCGAATGGTGCACAGGTGTACCTAATGAAGTGTCCGGTGAATGTATATTATAATGTGAAGAACTGGATTAAATAAAATAAAGTAATTCAATGCAATGATTTTGATACAATGTGGGAAAAATATTTACGCAGGGTCATCCACAGATTGAATTTCTCGTTTTTTCACAACTAGATGTAAATTCATGACCCGATGTCTTTGTTCAGCGGGAGTAGCTTTGTCTCTTTGCCTTCTTAGACAGTTGGCCACGTTGAACTGAACATGACACACACACAGTTTGCTAGGCCGCTGTAAACTCTAATTCATCGGAAAACACAGGGCACTGTTCTGTCAGAGCGAGACTGATAGCTGGGAAAGCATGCCAAACTGGCATGAACGGGTTGCAGTATTCATTGGTGGTAACATTGGAAGAGAATACCAATAGTTTTGCGTGGGTGCGGGACAGTCCAAGGGTTAGCCTGGAGCCAGGGCTGTGCCCCCAATGTTCCCTGGCCCTGGCGCCAGCCCGTGTCTGCATTCAAACTCTCCTCTTCCTCCTCTTCCTCCTGCTCTTCTGTAATGGCACGACAGAGTCGGAGAGGCACACACGATATGACATTATTGTGTTTGGATGGTGGGCAGGCAGGGGAAACAAGCCAGACGGATAACAAACAGTGAGGTAGAAAGCACTGGGGGGTTGGGGTGGGGGGGGAGAAAGAGAGAGTGGACCAGAGAAAGAGAGCAAAAGTCAGTCGAGTGAGTCAGGAAGCATTTCTGCCAGCCAGCCAGCCAGTCCCTGGCGCAGCTCCTCTGTGGGCCAAATGGCACCCTTATACCCCTTTATTGTGCCCTACCTTTGACCAGAGGTGAAGTACTAGGAAATAGGGTGCGTTTTTGGGCCACGAGCCTGCTGCCCTGACAGAGATGGGTCTGGTCTAGCCAGGCTGGTGCCAATGATGAGCAGGGCTCAGTCAAAAGGGCTGCTTATCTCCTCCCTCCCTCTCTCTCCCCTGGCTCCATCGGGCTACTGCCGCCGGCCGCCACCACTAGACGCCAAGCTGGGAATTAGCTAGGAGTGCTGGAGCAGCGATGTAAGCCCCGGGCTGGGTGAGAGAGGGAGAGACGGAGGGAGAAAAGAGCAAAACAGAAGAAAGCAAAGACCTTGAGAGAGACAGACTAGAAGACAGGGCAGAAGACAGGCAGAGTGGAAGGAAGGAGCATGAGTGTGACAAACACCATAGACCCAGAGGCCTGACTGGGGGACCGGACAGAGATGGGCTTGGTAGGGCAAAGAGTGGGGAAGTGACCGTGCTGTTCTGTTATTGTTTTTAGCCCTGGTTGCTGTTTGTTTATGTCCTTTTGGCCGAGACATCCAGGCACCGCCCCCCCCCGACCGGATACATACAGTCCAGCCACAGTGCATTAAAGACAGACAAAATGTGAAACACACACACACACATATGGACTGAGACGTCAAAGCACTTTTTTCTGCCCACCCAATCCATACAGTGAATTGGTGTGATTCGGTCCTGGAACGACATTGGAGAAATATGGACCAAAGCATTAATCCATTAGATAAGGACCTGATCAGCAGTTGGTTAAACACTGTCATGGTATTGACCACAGCAGAGCTTTTACTGCCATTGATTGTGTAGGAACATATCAGGATGGCTGGCTAATATGAGGCAACCAAAGTGTCTCTGATGTAGTTCTGCAGCTCAACTCTAGATGGAGACAGATCCAATTTCATTAAATACTTTTTTCTCTATTCTCGAACTGAATGCTAAGCACTGCAATCATGCAGCTACTACAACTAACTTAGAAACAACAATCAGCATTTGGAAAAGAAACATTTTAATTCCAGTCATTACCATGATTAGATTTAAATAACACAACAATTTGACTCTAAGGAAGTCATTTAGTTCTTATTAATCCTTTGTAATGAGGAACATTTTTTAATTCTGACTTTAAATGGGGTTTCCCCTGTCTAACACTTTGTCCCATTTTCCATTTAGTGTTATGTTTTGAAGATAGATGATGCATAGATGTGTATATACAGCTCTGGAAACATTTAAGAGAACACTGCTAATGTCTCTTTAATCAACCTCAACCAACCTTTGGAATGTGATCAAGAGAAGGATGTCATGTATTATTATTATTATCATTATTATTATTATACAATTGCTATTATTCCACCAAATATTGATTTCTGAACTCTTCTTATATTCGAATTAAAAATAAACTTTTTTTGGTTCTTACAACACTGGATCCTTTTTGTTATTTTGACCAGATAAATGCTCTGAATGACAATGTTTTAATTTTAGAGGTTGTCAGTAGTTTATTGAATATAACAAAAATGTTTATTTTATCCAATCACATACCTATCAATAGTAAAACCAGAGCAACTTTTTTTGCAGTGGTCACTTAATTTATAGATTTATGCTTTATCAATAGAAGCTGTGGGGAAAGATGGAGAAGTAAAAAAAAAGCAGTGTGCCAGATCTGATCCCATGATGCAGTGGTATATTTGCACCTGAACCAGAAGTTTTGACCTCCTGAACCAGTGCTGGGTCACCGTAGACAATGTATTGTTGGGTTTTAAATAATAAGGGAAAATATAATCCAATTAAATGTTTCTAATATTGGGACTCCCTTTCCCATGTTACCTCCAGATGGGTTATGGAGCGTGTTTACACTGGGCGGAGCTGGCACGAAGGCAGGATTGGACCAGGAGCAGAACCCTCTGCCGCTGTCCAATCAGAGCCTGTTACTGCTCCTGGTGTTGGCCAATCTGACAGATGGTCCCAATGGCTGTCCCAACCCCTACAGGCAGGCTGTCACCTGCTTTAAAAACACACAAGGTACAAAACCATAGTCCAGCAGCGCTGATGTTACTCAGACCCCTTTCAAGATGTAGTAAATGTGTGTTTGTTCCTCAGACACATCGTCCATCTCCACAGAGCAGCCCCATACGTTCCAGATCAACTTCAACAGCCTGTACACTGCTCTGTGCGAACAGCAGAGATCTGACCAGGCCACACTTCTGCTCTACACACTGTTACATCAAAACAGCAACATGAGGACCTACATGCTGTCTCGCACAGACATGGAGAATCTAGTGAGTTACTGTTAGAGGTGCACAAGCAGATGGCTTCATCAAAACACCAGTTAAGGTACATTAAAGCCTTTTCCTTGCTCCTGCCACTATGGCAGACACCATAGCAAGACTTTCTCCCTGCCACCTAAAAGCCAAAATAAACAGAAAATAACTGATTAGCGCACTGTTATGACTTACAATATGAAACCTAGTCCTGTATTAAAATACTCTGGTGTACTTCTATATTTCAGAACATTTTTGTGACCACAGTCTTTTAAACCAAAATAGAAACGATGAGATGAAAATAAAATGTTCAGCTGCCCTTTTAACGAGGTTACCGTGGTAACAGACACACTTCTCCCAGAACCATTTCAATGCACTGGCTAACAACTGACTTTTGTCATTTGTTACTTGCAACTAACATTGGTTCAAAAACAACCAGTCGTGTCAACAAACAGCCCTTTAAAAAACACAAGGACATGTATTGACCAGTAACCTCTCATACATGTCAGGTAGTGTCAGTGTTATCAGGGAAAGCTTTCCGGAGCATTCCGACAGTCCAATGCGTTCTGCATAATCTTCGACATCCTCTTCAACTTAGATGGTCATTGTTCCCCGCTGATGTTGCGAGTCACACTAGACAGCTGGTCCTGCGTGGTGCGCTGTAACATTGTCCACTAAGCTGGTGATCAGCGAGCGCCAAGTGGGAGCCACATGTGGCAGAGGATCACTCCCACACAATGGAACCATGCTGGATCCCACACAAACCCTTTGTCACTTGGTGCCTTCAGTGAGATGTTGGAAGCATGTCAGAGCTTGCTCAGAGCACTCTGGTTGGGGTATACCACACATGCCACCTGCAGTCAGGGTTTGAAGCCCAGATAGGCTGCCTGGCTTGTGTGACCCAGACCTCCCGTCTCCTGGTCCTGTCTCCATGCTCATTCTGCAATACCGTCTGCTTTGCAGGAATGAATGATTTCACAACAAACCACAGTGACAGTTGAACTGTGTACATTACACCATTGATACTGACACAGTGCCGACACACCCTGGAGTAACTCCATGTCGAAAGATCGTAATTATCCTTTACCAAAGGTTTAAAACTGATATTAATCTACAAATAATTATAAAGCTTTGAATCCAGATTTACAATCTGGTTTTCATATCCCTACACTCAAAGTCGTTGGCAGCTTCCCTGTAAGTTGTTATTGACAAAATGCTGAACTTCCAGGGGGGCTAAGGGCAATTTTTCTTCCCTCACTTGTTTGTCTTAATTGGGCATCCGTTGAAAAGAAAATACAAAAATCTGCATACTGTACATGAGACTCCTGCATGCATTAATTGTCGGATTATCCTCTTCCCCTCAGGTAATGCCCATCCTGGAGATCCTGTATCACGTGGAGAACCGAAACTCACACCACGTCTACATGGCTCTCATCATCCTCCTCATCCTCACAGAGGACGATGCCTTTAACAGATCCATACATGAAGTGGTAGGTGGTGACCCTTGACCCCTGAGCTCTAACCCTTGCCTTGATGGTTGTCCTCACAGAGAATGACACCTTCAGCAGATCCATACATGAGATAGCGAGTCACCATTTCATTAGTGGATTGATCTATGTATTTATTGATTGGTTGATTGGTCAAATGGTTGGTTGATTTGTTGATTGATTGAGAGCTAATAATGTACTTTGTCACACGAATTAGCACACCAGTAATTGCACTCCTGGGCTAGAACAAACACCATACTATATTATAGAAAATGTTTCTTTGAATTATGATCTCTCAAACATCAGGACACAGGCCATTTTAGCTTGCAACAGTGTATCCTGTGGGATAGTGTGTGCTTAAAAATGGTTTGAGTTCCCTTTTTTCCGTCTGATTCATTATTTCCTATTTCTCCATTTGTCAATGAACTCACTGTGTATTTCAACAGGAAACCTTTAGGCGGCTTAGCACTTGGTTCTCGGCTCCATTCCACTCTGCCATTACCTTCAGCCGTGTGAATCATTTTTGACATATTTTCGAGCCGTTCCTCCACTTTCTCACTCGGTGGTACGTGTGGAGCTTATTGAGTTTCTGTCCACTATCCATGCTGAATATGAATGTGTCTCTGCATGCTTCCCAAAAAACACCAATTCCTTATATAGTGCACTAATTTTGACCTACGTGGTATGGTCAAACAAAGTGCACAAGATAGGGCATTGGATGCAATTTGTGACATGTCTGACTGCAGCTGGAATTCCTAACGGCCAGGCAGTGGCTGCCAGCAGACCAATTCTTTCTCCGTCTCTATATGTTTTAGATGAAAATCCATTTTGCATTGGTCTCGATCGCCACCAACACGTCATTTCCAGCCATGCCGGTTTCAGTGTAAACCAAGCCATGGTGGGGAGGGGGCAGCTCTACATGTTCAGTTTTTTTTTTCTTTTCTTTTGTCAACATAATGAATAAGAATTAGGAAGTGCCAATGGTGTTTTTGTACTATTTTGTACTAGACCACACATACAGTCATATGCAATCGTTTAGGCGCCCCTGACAATGATTTTCATTTATAAATAATTGGGTGTTTGGATCAGCAATTTCATTTTGATCTATCAAATAACTAAAGGACACAGTAATATTTGGTAATGAAATGAGGTTCATTGGATTAACGGAAAATGTGCAATATGCATCAATACGAATTTAGACAGGTGCATATATTTGGACATCCTTCACATTTTGTTGATTTGAACTACCTAGCACTGAGTAATTGTAACACACAATTGGTTTGTTGAGCTCATTAAGCCTTGAAGTTCATAGACAGGTGCATCCAATCATGAGAAAATGAATTTAAGGTGGCCAATTGCAAGTTGTTGTTCTTTGACTCTCCTCTGAAGAGTAGCAACATGGGGGCCTCTAAACAACTCTCAAATGGCCTGAAAGCAAAGATTGTTCAACATTATGGTTTAAGGGAAGGCTACAAAAAGTTATCGAAATTGAAGACCACAGGCACAGTTCTTGTTAAGGCCAGAAGTGGAAGGCCAAGTAAATATAACGGAGAGAAAATGCGAAGGATGATAACGGTCAAAAACAGACTTTTTTTTCTGTATCGCTGCTTGAAGAAAGTGTCTTCGCAAAACTGGCAGTAGATTTGGGAGTTGAGTTTGAGTCCGTCTTCAACCCAAAACGGTCCAACCAGCTCATCTTTAATAATACCAGCCCATACCAGTACCCCACCTCCACCTTGGTGGTGTCTGAATCGAAGTGGAGCTCTTTGCCCATTACTGATCCAGCCACGAGCCCATCCATCTGGTCCGTGAAGAGCCACAAATCTCATCAGTCCATAAAACCTTTTAAAAATCTGTCTTTAGATATTTCTTGGCCCATTCTTCACATTTCAACGTATGTGTCTTGTTCAGTGGTGGTCGGGTTTCAGCCTTCCTTACCTTGGCCATGTCTCTGAGCACTGAACAGTTTGTACTTCTGGGCACTCCAGGTAGGTTGCAGTTCTGGAATATGACAGCACTGGAGTATAATGGTAGCATCAAGTTTTAGTCTTAAATCTTTGGCAGTTAATTTGCGTCTTATTTTCTCAACACGTTTCATATTTTCTCAACAAATGTTTGATGGTTCTGTGATTACGCCCCAATATCTTAGCATCTCAAAACAGTGCTGCATCCCTCTGAAATACTTTTTACAGTTTTTTACTTTTCTGAGTCAAATCTCTTTTTGGCCCATTTTGGCTGAGGAACTGAAGCTGCCTAATAATTATGCACACTTTGATATAGGTTGTTGATCTCCTTAGGCCACATACTCCCTCCCTTAAATACAATAAGCATTCCAGTTTATTCAGTTTGGAGTTGGAACATATGCATGATAATGATGATATGGTAAAAATACAGACTTGCCTACTAATTGTGCACACATTGTAGTTTATTTTCACTCACTATTATGTCAGAAAGAAGGAGCAATTTAAACACCAACCATGTAGGCTATATTACCGATGGGCTGGTTCCTTAAAATCATATAATCTAGCCTATATCACCTTGCATTTACCATATAGTCAATATCCAATATTTGCGAATTATATTTAAAATGCCTGACAAGCCATTCAAACCTGCATTTCTTTTGTGTTTGGTTTTCAAAACCAAACAAAAATGATCTTCGTGATCTGAGATTTATACATACTAATTGAAACATACAAAATTGTTTTAGCACATGAGATTGTTGCATTTGTGGCTGTGGAATCTTGTGGCTGATAACAGCTTACAGCATTTCGTCTAAATTTGTCGAATGTCAAATGTGTGTGGTGTGTGGGGGATTTATTGAAGGGAGTTTTTAGGGAACTTCAGTGACAGTTTATTCTTTACTGACTGACAGCTGCTATAGTTCAGCCAGCATGATGTAATAATACAGCATGTAATAATACTGGACTAACTGTCCACTTAAAAAAATATCTACTTTAGACAAAGGTCAAATAAAATATATATATATATATATATATATATATATATATATTCTGAAGACAGGTAATAGGTGTTCAAGCTGGTTGTGGGTGCTGGAAAGTAAATTGTTTTTGTCATTGATGCTTCTGCATTTCTGTTAAGTGCTTACCATTTGTTACAAATACAAATTTTCTCTTGTGAACCTTCCAGTGTCATAGAAAGGGAAACATAGTTTAGGGCTTGGTGTATTTGGTCGTTAAGAAAGTAATGTGATAAGGTTCTATACTTTCATAGAATTTTCACAAAAGCGTGATTCTTCCACTGTTCCCCTACAGTGTTTTTTTTTGTAAGATCAACAGTGAAAGATAGTGATTGCCTGATCATGTCAGGTGCAGACTTGTTTTAATGAAATAAATGGGTTATTGTAATTTGGTTTCTTGGGAAGGAAGTGGCTGGTAACTACTGTCCCTGGGCATGATCCAAATGAGAAATCTAAGCATAGGCTATTTCTACTGCCCAAGTAAAGGTCCAAGGCACTCTCTCCCGTAATGTGCAAAATTGTATTGAAGTAGCATGGCAAAAGTTTTAAAAGTTTAAAAAAACACACCTATGCTTTTCAGCTCACAGGCCTCCGTCAGGGTGTAGCAATACACATGATCAACAGGTGAAATGAATGGCATGTGAATGATCCAATTAATCAGTAATAAATAAATAAACGAAAACAGACATCAAGAAATGAAGAGTAAAATGAAAAAGTCTAAATTAGAACTATTAACTATTATTTACAGCTCCAGCTTCCCTTTCCCGAGCCACATTAACCAGCTCTGACTGGGGGATCCCGAGGCGTTTCCAGGCCAGGTTGGATATATAATCCCTTTACCTAGTCCTGGGACTTCCCTGAGGCCTCCTCCCAGTTGGATGTGCCTGAAACACCTCCCTAGAGAGGCGCCCATGGGGCATCCTTTCCAGATGCCCGAACCACCTCAACTGGACCCTTTCGATGCAAAAGAGCAGCATCTCTACACTGAGATCCACACCGATGACTGAGCTTCTCACCCTAACTCTAAGGGAGATGCCAGCCACCATCCTGAGGAAACCCATTTCGGCCACTTGTACCCTGGATCTTGTTCTTTCAGTCATGACCCAGCCTTTATGGCCATAGGTGAGGATAGGAACAAAAAATGACCAGTAGATCGAGAGCTTTGCCTTTTGGCTCAGTTCTCTTTTCATCGCAACGGTGCAATAAATTGAATGTAACATCGCTCTTGCTGCTGCTCACACCAAGTGAAGGAGTTTTTGAAGTTTTGGGGTAAGGACTCATTCCCTACCTGGAGTAGGAACTCCATCGGTTTCCTGCTGAGAACCATGGCCTCAAATTTAGAGGTGCTGATCCTCATCCCAGCCGCTTCACACTCAACTGCGAACCGATCCAGTGAGTGCTGAAGATCACAGGCCGATGATGCCATCAGGACCACATCATCTGCAAAAAGCAGCGATGATATCCTCAGCCTACCGAACTACAACCCCTTTCCACCCCGACCATGCCTCGATTTCCTGTCTATAAATATTACAAACAGGATTGGTGACAAAGCGCAGCCCTAGTGGAGGCCAAGCCTCACCTGAAACGACTCTGACTTACTGCCGAAAACTTGGACGCAGCTCTCGCTTTGGTCTTACAGAGAATGGATGGCCCTGGGAATGGACCCCCTCACCCCATACTCCCGCAGCACCTCCCACAGTATCTTTTGGTGGACCCGGTCATATGCCTTCTCCAGGTCCACAAAACACATGTAGACCAAATGGGCATACTCCCAAGGCTCCCTCCAGGATCCTTGAGAGGGTGAAGACCTGATTCGTTGTTCCACAACCAGGATGGAATCCACATTTTTCCTCTTCTATTTGAGGTTCGACTATCAGCCGTACCCTCCTTTCCAGTACCTTGGAGTATACTTTACCAGGGAGGCTGAGAAGTGTGATACCCTGTATTTACCACACACCCTCTGTTCCCCCTTTTTGAACAGGGGAACCACCTCCTCGATCTGCCACTCCTTTTGCACTGTCCCAGACTTTCACGCAATGTTGAAGAGGCGTGTCATCCAAGACAGCCCCTCCACACCCAGAGCGTTTAGCAATTCTGGGTGGATCTCATCAACCCCTGAGGCTTTGCCACTATGTAGTTGTTTGACTATCTCAGTGACTTCCTCCAGGGAAATCGACGACAATCCCCCATCAGCCCGCATGTTACACTTTTTTTGGAAATTGGACTTCGGGAACATACTGGGATGGGGAGGAAAAAACATTAAGCCGTGAGCCCTGTAAGTTGTTAAAATACTTGACTGCGTCAGCATTCACCCACTTTAATCAATATTTGGTAGCTTTGTCAGCAAGTACAGTGGGTACGAAAAGTATTCAGACCCCTTTTAAATGTTCACTCTTTGTTTCATTGCAGCCATTTGATAAAATCAAAAAAGTTTGTTTTATTCCTCATGAATGTACACTCAGCACCTCATCCTGACAGAAAAAAACAGAAATATAGAAATTTGTGCAAATTTATTAAAAAAGAATGGTCATAAGTATTCAGACCCTTTGCTGTGACACTCATATTTAACTCACATGCTGTCCATTTCTTCTGATCCTCCTTGAGATGGTTCAACTCCTTCATTGGCGGCCTGCTGTGTTTAATTACACTGATTGGACTTGATTAGGAAAGGCACACACCTGTCTATATAAGACCTTACAGCTCACAGTGCATTTCAGAGCAAATGAGAATCATGAGGTCGAAGGAACTACCCGAGGAGCTCAGAGACAGAATTGTGGCAAGGCACAGATGTGGCTAAGGTTACAAAATAATTTCTGCAGCACTCAAGGTTCCTAAGAGCACAGTGGCCTCCATAATCCTTAAATGGAAGAGGTGTGGGACATCCAGAACTCTTCCTAGACCTGGCCATCCAGCCAAACTGAGCAGTCGTGGGTGAAGAGCCTTGGTGAGAGAGGTAAAGAAGAACCCAAGGATCACTGTGGCTGAGCTCCAGAGATGCAGTAGGGAGATGGGAGAAAGTTCCACAAAGTCAACTATCACTGCAGCCCTCCACCAGTCAGGGCTTTATGGCAGAGTGGCCCGACGGAAGCCTCTCCTCAGGGCAAGACATGAAAGCCTGCATATAGTTTGCCACAAAACACATGAAGGATTCCCAGACTATGAGACATAAGATTCTCTGGTCTGATGAGACCAAGATTGAACTTTTTGGTGTTAATTCTAAGCGGTTTGTGTGGAGAAAACAAGGCACTGCTCATCACCTGCCCAATACAATCCCAACAGTGAAACATGGTGGTGGCAGCATCATGTTATGGGGCTGTTTTTCTGCTGCAGAGACAGGATGACTGGTTGCAATTGAAGGAAAGATGAATGCGGCCAAGTACAGAGATATCCTGGAAGAAAACCTCATCCAGAGTGCTCAGGACCTCAGACTGGGCAGAAGGTTCACCTTCCAACAAGACAATGACACTAAGCAAACAGCTAAAATAATGGAGTGGCTTCGGAACAACTATGTGACCATTCTTGACTGGCCCAGCCAGAGCCCTGACATAAACTTAATTGAGCATCTTTGGAGAGACCTGAAAATGGCTGTCTACCAACCTTCACCATCCAACCTGACAGAACCGGAGATGATCTGCAAGGAAGAATGGCAGAGGATCCCAAAATCCTGGTGTAAAAGACTTGTTGCATCATTCCCAAGAAGACTCATGGCTGTACTAGCTCAAAAGGGTGCTTCTACTCAATACTGAGCAAAGGGTCTGAATACTTATGACCATGTGATATTTCAGTTTTCCTTTTTAATAAATTTGCAAATATTTCTACATTTCTGTTTTTTTTTTACAAGATGGGGTGCTGAGTGTACATTAATAAGAAATAAAATGAACTTTTTTCAGTCTACCGAATGGCCGCAATGACACAAATAGTGAAAAATGTAAAGGGGTCTAAATATTTTCGTACCCACTGTATCAGCATCAGTTAACTGGAGAAGTCTCTAGCAGCTTTGCACATCTAGAGATAGCAATATATGTCCATTCAGTTTCTCAATCTGTTAAGTTGGATGGGGACCTTTGATAAACAGCAATTCTCGATTTTTCACATTCTCAATTGTTTTGAGGTTCAGGCTATAGGTGTTAGATTTATTGATGATTGTACATTGATAATGATGTTTCTTTTTTCCATAGGCTATTTCTGTTGAATGTGTGACTGTTTGTATATACAACCAATTTTATATGAATATCTTAATATAAAGCCAAATTCAAATTGAGAACTAATGAAATACAGGTAAAATAAATAAGTTACACATACTATTTGACTACTATTAAGGTTACTGTAATTATTGGAAATGCACTGAGAACAAATACACGTGTTCTGAGTGCATGTCTATTAGCACAAATATGATACACCCTTTCTGAGTGCATGTTTCCTGGCACACCTTATGCATGTAAAAAGAAATGAAAACATCCATAACATGTGTTCTCATCGAGGGTTAATGTACATTGGATGTTTTCTGTGACAATACGCATGTTTTCAACGTGTACTGGGAGACACAACAAACCTTTTTCTGGAAATTGGACTTTGGGAAGGTACTGGGACGGGGAGGAAAAAACATTAAGTCGTGAGCCCTGTAAGTTGTTAAAATACTTGACTGCATCAGCATACACCCACTTTATTCAATATTTGGTAGCTTTGGCAGCAAATATAACCATCAATTAGGACAATATGTATGGTAAAGAATGTATTCTCCAGTGTTAAATGTTTTCTGTTCTTTATCTAATCTTCTTTTATTTCTCAACTTTAGCTACCAAATGAGTGCATTATTTACATTTAGGAGAACACCGGTCTGAGGCCTTTGAGCTCTGACAGACAGTACGTCATTGTTAAATGGCCAACATTGACACGAGGCAGTGGAGAGTGTCATCTGAGATGCAGAGACAGAGAGACTGACAGTATACAACATTACAATTGATACATTTAAAACTCCTCCTGATACTTCCTGTCTACTTCCTGTGTCTGCGGGTCAGTAATCTCATCACCTGACTGAGAGAGTTTATCTGATGTGGAAGAAAGAGATTCAATTTTTGTTTGTCAGTTTACAGTGAAGGAATCATTGCTGTTACTTTTCAACCAAGTTGAAAAAAAAAACATTTTGCATGTTCAGATCTCCAGAGTGATTAGTCAGAATGCAGATCAGCAGCACAACCAGGTGGACTTGGACAGGGACAACCAGGTGGGCTGTGGGCAATGACAGCATGTCATCAGGTAGGAAGTAGATCTGCAAAACAACTAGGTGGACTGTTCATAGTGAAAGCTAAAATTCATCATTCCATGGTACAATGACTCAGGCCCTTAACAACACACCAGATGAATTAGATATAAATGGACACCTTCAACATGTAAAACGAGGATTGAGACAGGACTGGTAAAAACAATTGCAGTGTAAATGTAGAGACGCAGGGGGTCTGAAAGCACTGTCTGTTTTTGTGGAGGTTGAATGTGAACTTTGACTTGAACTTAGACCTCTCACATTAACGTTACCATGGCCACAAATCGGGTAATGCAGTGGATAAACACTGCGGAAATCAGGGAAGCGATGACAAAGTAAAATGCCACTTTACATGACAACCTAATACTTGCTCACTTCATATTTTTTACCGGTTTATGTCTTTTTTTGTTAATCTCATTAACTCTCAATGTGTATAGGCCCTAATGCTCTGCCTCTACTTGTCTGATGAATATTTTAGGTGTTAAAAAACATCACCTGGTACTCAGAGCGATCCTTAACGGAGATCTCCCTGGGTAGTCTACTCATCCTGGTGGTCATACGCACCATCCAGTTCAACATGACTCGGACTAGGGTGAGTCAAGTACACCCACACATACGGTACACACACACATACACATACATTCCAGATAGGAAATGACTCATATTTCTCCACCAGGATAAGTACCTGCACACCAACTGCCTGGCCGCCCTGGCCAACATGTCTGCTCAGTTTCGCTGCCTACACCAGTACGCAGCCCAGCGCATCATCAGGTGAGCTATACTACGCTCTTAACAACTACTGCTGACCAGCCGTTGACATTGCCTCAGCACCATTGATCAAGGCATGATAATGATAATTAAATGGATTTTAATAGTGCCTATCTAGCAATTGAGGTCCTCAAAGTGCTTAAAGAAGCATTCCACAGTAAACCAGTTCCTTAGCTAGTATTTACAAATGTTAACATAGATGATTTATGTCATATGCAATGGTCTGCCTGTCAATGCATCCGAGAACAACCCGAGAGTTCATTTTGTCCGCTTCTCTATCAGTCTGCACTTGAAATACCTCAAGGTCCAGAATTGAAAGACAACTTAGTGCTTGTCCCCTAGTGAGTAGATTACAGTGAGGTCCAACGTAGGCTAAGCCTGTGGCCTAGTTGTCTATTCACCGTACCTAGTAACGTTTACAACCAGTCACAAAATCGTCCGGGAGTTATATGACCTATCTTGCTAACTTGGTATAGAATGAAAAATTATCTGTCAGCGATAAATTTTAGTCTTTCTTTACGTTCATCCAAATATATATACAAACAATACACCTTGAGCTAGTTATCCATTCATCTAATCCTGTAACGATACAATTGGTCACTAATTCCCCCAAAGCCTATCAATACACACTAAGTCATGCTAACTGGCTCCTTACCTCTGCTAGCGCTACACCCTCTAACCATTTGGGGGTGTTTAGGGGTGAGAAGTTATCCACCAATTTGCATGGGGGATTATGGATGTAAGCTGGGTGTTTGAATCCCAGAGCCGACTATGTAACAATTTGTTTGTTTGTCTGTGCCCCGTAATATACTGTGGATAAGAGTGTCTGCTAAATTGATTAAATTTAATGAGATTCAAAGTACGTTGAAAGCTTGTTCATTTCGGCACAGTGTATAAGTGCAGCCTCCAATTCACATTTACTGCTGCAGCGCATACAGTATCTACATCTGAAAAAACATTCAAAACCAACTTCTAGTCATTTCTACTATCAGTATTCTTTGCACCTGTCACACCAGATCCCATCAGATATTTTTCATAGGCAGCTCAATTCTGAAATGTTGTCTAAACCTGGCCGATGCAACTGGATGTTTTTCCATGCTGAAAAGATGAAGATGGATAAACAAAAGATACCGGTGTTCACTGATAGCAGTGCTCTTAATCATTCAGCGGCCCCTTTCCAAAGTGTTGAAATAGAAGTTGGAATAAACTTCCTAACCCGAGAGACCCAAATGGCATCAGTTGATTATTTCCTTTTGTATGTTCATTGTTTCATGAGTTATACCACTGTTTGTATTGAAGTCTTGCAAACATCACTAACATGACTGTATGCGTTCTTTACCAAGCCAGCATGCAAGCGTTGAGAGTTTCTCAAGACAACAACTGTGTTAAACTAGCAGTGACTATGAACCTTCCATTGTTATATTAGACTATAATTACATTACATTTACAGATTCTATTTAGGTTTGTTGTTTGGATGAATAGCTGGATAAATGCACTAAGAATGGCTAAGAAAGTTGATTGTTATGTGGGCCTATTATTGCATTACAATTTTCAACACACTACTTTCCAGATTTAAACTGTTTTATATAATTTGTGGATTGTAAGTACTAACTAAGATATGTCATACACATTTTTTTGGCAGTGTATGTTTTTTTGTGCATGATAGATTTAAGGATAAAAACATGTAAAATGGAAGGTCAACACTTGGTCATACATTTTTGTTTTATCAAATCCCCCTGTACAATAAAATGCTAGTTAAGATTTTTGATTGTGTTGGATATTTCCTTTGGATTCTCTGAAAGACTAGAGGCATAGAAACAGATTTAAGATTGCCCTGGTGTCTGTAAATACTTCCACATTCAAATTCACAAAGACATGAAACACTGCCGATACAAATAAACTGTCAGAAAATACTCCACCCATGTGAGGTCATAGGTTTAGGCTCATTGTCGTAGGCATTAGTCAGTGTTTGAAATATTTCACCTTCAGTTTCTGTGCGTGCGAAAGTATGAGCATTGAAGTCTCTGTACTATAAGCTTCCCCACAGCGTCCAGCCTTTAAATGGCTGCATCCCTATTGTTCAAGAGAGACTGACTGTGTTGTTTGCTCTGAACAAAGATCTCATCATTTCTTATGGTTGTACGGTCTGGCTGTGAAGTTGTCGGTCATTTTGGGGGTGGTAATGAATTCAAGCTGTTGAGGAAGGCAGATTTTCCTTAGTTCTTTTTTGACACGCACACACTCCTCTGTGCTATGTGGTCAGAAGAGTCAGTGGTATGAGTGAAACTGTGAAGGGCCAGACCAGTGACTCACATACTCACTCATGAGCACACACATACACTTCCCATTGTTCCGGATTAAGACGACCACACACATTCTTCCTGTCACACACACAACCTGGCCACGCTCCCTCACCGTCCATCACGGGACAGCCGACCACACAAGCACACGCCTCTTCCTCTTATCAATTCCTTCGGGATCATTTAACGCCGTTATGTGACCACGGGGACATTTTTGTGGGCTGACACACACACTAACACGCTATGACTGTTTAGGGAGCTTGTGGTTGTCAAGGTAATTTAGTACACTCATGATATTTCTCTGAGGGAGACCGTCTTCCAGCAATATCCAAATGTCAGTTTTCAACATTGACTCTTATTATGAATTCATGCTTGAGAGAGATTCAACATCATTAGATCCATATGTTGAGGTTCAAAAAGAAATCCCACTACTATAGTGAAATCCACCTCACACTCATCTCTCTGTCCCTATATTTCCTGTGAAATGGATTCGTCAATAGCTCATACATTAGCCTGGCTCAAGGAACGCTAACGTTACTGATTCAACTCCATTTTTACCTACCAGAAATGTTTTACCCTATATTTCTTTGGATGAGGCATCTGTTTAGTTGCTTATGTTATTAGGATTATATTTATACAACTTTAAAACAAACACTGGGTATACTTTCTATACAACCCTATGAAATCTGTGTTATTTTTTGGCCAATTCCGTTTTATTTTTTTCCAATTTCCGTGATTTGGGCAAAAGTTGCATTCAAAAGCCCGCACCCGAACCTTAAATATAGAGAATTTTGCTGTACAGTTTGCACAATCATTGCCAGGTAGGATAAATTTACTTTCCATATGATCAACGTAATTTCTTGACAGGCCGAAGGCTATTTCACGTAATATTAGTCATGTTAATAACACATTATTTCTTCTTACAGATGAATCTATCCACAATAAAAAATAAAAGAGTAGACAAAGATTTCCTAAGATATGGAAGAAAAGTAGAACAACGACAAACAAAAATATTTATAAACGTTATTTTAAGAAGTTCTATCAGGCGCAATCATGTGGACAAAGCCATAACATTCAGCAGCAGTCCCGCTATTTCGACCTTGCGCTCTCTGAGTGCGAGCTGGCTGATTAGCAAGACCGTCAGAGAATTGCTTCAGGCGAAGGAACATAGTAGCCTATACCTAGTTATATATTATAGTTATATGCATTTGGATAAGTGACTGAACGGAGAAAAACAAGCGTTGTTTGATTGGAAAATTTAGAATGGAGTGAATACCATTTCTAATAGCTGTCAGTTATCAAGCTATTACAACGATTACAACGTTTGAACTATATGACAGAGCGCATGCTGGCCAAATTCGGTAGAGAAACACACTGCATATAGCCTATATATAGAGCGCAAATTAACTTCCATGTTTGCTGCCTTTTGTATTAGGACAAACTCAATGACAGTTGTTAATATTACTGATTTGGATTATAGAAAAAAATATATATAGATTGCTCGAAAATATGCAAATCCTGCGAGATTCCGTGTTGTAAGTAAATTCAGTTTTTATTGATAGATTCTGCGATTCCGTCCGTGTTTTCCGCAACGCGGAAACCGTAGGGCCCTACTTCTAGCCTCAGGCAAAGCGTTAATGCAAAGTTGAGGCAAAGTTGGTGTCTCAGAGAGCACTTGTCAATACCAAGTATTTCACTGCATGCTTAAGGCTAATCTCTGAAGCACAGATGTATATTTCATGTTATTTGGTCAGTTGCTATACTTCTGTACCCATATGCTATACAAATTGATATAACCAGCCTACCTTGAACAATACAAACGGGAAATCCCATGCAATATTTCTCATTGGTTGTGTTCCATCTCCAAAATGGAAATATACAAAAACAAAAATAACAGGAACAATGTACTACATAATAATTTCACGTATTTGACCCACTGCTTGCAGAGTCTATAAAATACAGACCCTGCTCATATGAGATTGGCTCAAGGCTAATATCAATGGAAAGGAAATAATGGATTTTCTAAAATGTTCTTGTGAGACTTGTTTGCTTGAGTCAGTCACAAATAGAAATCCGGATCAATACATCTGGCTGTCCACTTCTAGGATGTCTTTTTAATATTTCAGTTTAGCTCTAGGCTGACGTTAACCCAACTGACAAATCAGTAGCATCTGCTTTTTGACTCTGTTCCATTTCCTCTCCAACAGTAATTCATGCATGCAAATTCATTCTTTTCCAGAATTCTGCTAATATAACATGCAGATTTTTCAATCCACCAAAATATTACTCTGAAGAAACCTTGAGTATGATTAAAGGACTTTTTAACCAAACATATCTTTTCAACATCGTCACATTTCCTCAGTGACAACCAGACTATTACTCTTTGCCCTCTCACAGTTTTTTTTAGTTCAGCATTAACTTTGTCTATGCATGTAGGAATAATGCTGGGAGTATTGGACGTGAATGCATTCAAATAATATTTTATAGCTGGTGATGTTTGACAGACACATCTGACAAAGAAAATGTATGCCACTGTCTAATAAAAATATTCCTCCCTCCAAAACAGAAACTATTCAGTTAATGTCAAAATACATTTTATAACACATTTTCCTGTAATGAGAGGATGTTGAGAGTAAATACAGTCATATAGAAATGTTTATGGAACCCCTGACAATCCGCTGATCCAAAAAACCCTGATCCAAACAACCATTTTATTTATAAATGAAAATCCTGGAAATTGTCAGGGGTGCCTTCACTTTTAACTTTTGCATATGACTGTAGGTTTTGACAACTAGTGATTGTGTGTTCTTTTTAATCAAGCCTTGCTTGAGACTTGGACAACTGGTCACCAGGTTCTCAACAGGCTTTCTTCAACAACATTATTCATTTACAAGGGCTACAAAAGACCAAATAGAAGCCAACAGAGAGAGGCATGCCAAAATTGCTAAAAAACCTTGTACTTCTTTTCAGTTGAGCTGCTGAAAGATTATCAAAGCCTGGATAAACCACCTCAGTGACGTGCGTTATTGATTGTGCTAGCATGCAACATTTAGCACTTTAAACTAAGTCCTGGGCTGAGATTTGGCAAGATTTTATGTTGTTTCTCCTGTTCACATGACTTATGTAACGGACAAAAAGAGCTTTAGTTAAGGAAATTGAAGGAAGACTTACAGTTGTGCTCAAATTTTGCATACCCCTGGAAAATTGGTAATAGATGTACAATTGAAACCATTAGTGAGCAGGCAAATCAATGTTTTTTTATTTCTCATGGGATTCATGTTCAACTGTAGGTCATTACAGAATGGCACAATAATAAAACAAAACATGGCAACAAAGAAAATAATGAAATGATACCTGTTCAAAGGTCTGCATACCCTCAGTTCTTAATACAGTGTATTGCCCGCTTTAGCACAGGGATGCCAACAGGAATCTCCGAGCCCGGGACACAACTTCACATTTAGGACCCCCCCCAAAGAAAATATGACTGTGCAAAAACAAAATTTTGGCACCCCTCAGGACTGGGCCTGGTACAACAATCCCAGTTGTCCCCCCGTCAGCGTCCATGACAGCATGCAGTCCTTTGTGATAGTTGTCTATGGCCTCGAATTCTTGCAGGTGGTATAGCTGCTCATTGGTCTTGGCATAATACCTCCAGGTCATGCAAAGTCTTTGGTCGTCTTGCATGAACTGCACATTTGAGATCTCCCCAGAGTGGCTCAATGATATTAAGGCCAAGATACTGTGATGGCCACTCCAGAACCTTTACCTTTTTCTGCTGTAACCACTGGAGGAGGGTTAACTTGGCCTTGTGCTTAGGGTCATTGTCGTGCTGGAATGTCCAAGAGCGTCCCATGTTTAGCTTTCATGCAGAAGAATGCAAATTGTCTGCCAGTATTGTCCGATAACATGCTGCATTCATCTTGCCATATATTTTCACAAGATTCTTCATGCCTTTAGAGCTCCCCCCTAAAAACATCAGTAAGCCACCACCATGCTTTACAGTGGGGATGGTATTCTTTTCACTATAGGTCAACATTTGATAACCTTGTTGACCCCTCTCCTAACATAGCGCTTGTGCGTGTGACCATAAAGCTCTATTTTGATCGCATTCAAACTACAGTGTGCCAGAAGCTGTGAGGAGTGTTCTGGTTTTCTCAGACATATTGTAACCAGGCTTTTTTGTGGCACTGGCGCAGTAAGGGCTTCTTTCTGGCAACTCGACCATGCAGCAAATTTTTGTTCAAGTATCGTTGTATTGTGCTCCTTGAATCAACCACACCATATTTTTTCAGAGCAGCCTGTATGTCTTCCTAGGTTACCTGTGGGTTTTCCTTTGTATCCCAAACAATTATCCTGGCAGTTTTGGCTGACATCTTTCTTGTAGGGCTGACCCCATTCAGTCGACTGGTCAATTCTTTGGTCGATATACTCTTGGTCGGCTAAGATTTTTTTGTCAAGCAGCCGTATGGCTGTGTTTTCATAACATTGTTCAACATTAAAAATATGTAGCCTACCACTTCAAAACAGCTTACATGTATGTAGGTGCATGGTAACACGCGCTGCTTTGAATAATCTACTTGATAACATCTGCACTAAATGAAATGTTTAGGCTACTGTATGTCGGCTTTGGCTGTGCTAAGTTTGAATGATCTAATCACAAAAAAGCCACTATTGTTATAACCAGAGACAAAGCAAAACAGGTTTATGTCTTACATTTAAGTTTACAATTGGATGAATCTAGGTTAAAGATATCACATCGAATTACATTATATCACATCGAATGGCCGGTGTAGACAATTCCCCATTCGTCTGCAAGGTGGACAGGCGCATTTTCCCACGGTGAATGTCATCTGTGGTTGTGAAAAAGGCTATAGCACGCGTCAATTAATTGACTCGCTCTGCTTATTTAAATGTTAAACAACATTTTTTTATTTGTATTACATGGGTATTACTTAACAGGTAAGTACAGCTAGACAGTTGTACTTATATTGGCATTCGAACAACAACAGGTGACACCTGAAGCTTAATATTAAGATTAATTTTATAGCGTCTAAATCCGGAAAATCAGCTTGATTTGAGTCGGATCAGATTAATTTTTGTCTTGTCAATCACCCTTTTTACTTGTGTATTTGTTTCTGATTACTTCTTCCAACAGTGCTGTAAAGCATCAAACAAATTGGTTACATTAAAATCAGTGAGTGTGACAGTTATGGAAAAAAAACTTTTAAAAATTAGTCAATTGTAAAGAGAGATCAGTCGAGTCTTTGTCGACCAAAGAAATTCTTAGTCGGGGACAGCCCTACTTTCTTGGTTTACCAGATGTTGGCTTGGTATCAAGAGATCCCTGAATCTTCCACTTCTTAATGAATGATTGAACAGTACTGATTGGCACTGCCAAGGCTTTAGATATATTTTTATATCCATTTCCAACTTTATGCAGGTCCAGTACCTTAGTGAATCCACCTGAGAGCTAACAAACTCATTGAGTGTATATATACACAGACACTAATTGCAATTTATAATGCCACAGGGTGTGGGAAATTTACCTGTAATATCCACTTTAACCTGTGTGTCACCTTGTGCGTCTGTTACAAAGCCAAACATTCAAGGGTATATACACTTTTGATCAGGGCCATTTGGGTGATTTCTTTTATCATTATAGTTTACAAAGGTGCAAACAACTGTGATAATTATTGGCTTCATATGAGCACTATCCTTACTTAACAGTCATATTTTTTGCATGAACAGTCAAAATTAATGCTGAAATGTCACAATTTCTGCCAGGGTATATAAAATTATTAGCACAACTATATGTTGAGTGAGCGCTTGTTTGCATTCTTGTCTGCATGGACTAGTGTTGGGAGATGTCAGGGTTTGCGCATCATCAGAAAAACCTATTGAAAAACTGTCAAATGGAATCTTTATCTTAATCGTTATTCCATCCATGAAAGTGGCATATGGGCTTCAGGCAACAAGGGATAAATAGGCGGAAATATCCATTTATTTAACACACATTAGCTACTTTAATAAAAAGCTACAGATTTTATTATTATGTTTTTTTAAAGGGTTTAGCCTACTTCTTATATAAAACATATTTGATGCAACAGTCCACCATACCATAGAGCTTTGTAAAACACTGGCCTGTATTGGGAAAGTGGCAAATAATAACCTATAAAAAGTAAGATCTGAAACCATGCCTGGAGTTTGCCAGAAAGTCTGACAGTGGACTTGGTTCAGTTAAGACCAAGATTGGAACATTTTGTCTCAAAGTTATAGAACTGAGTTTTGAATACCTAATACTCATGCCTCAAGACAAGTTTTCTCAGTAGAGAAGTATGGGGGTGGCATCAACATGTTGTGGGGTTGCTTCTCCTCAGCAGAGACTACGAGAAAATTCAGCTTAATCCCTATAGCAATCACCTATGGAACCCCTGAAATTAAGGAAGTCAGTCTGATGAGTAAAACTATAATGTGTTTTGTAAAAAATTAAAAATCTTAGTTATTTCCTTTGCCTCCAATATATCAATAAAATAATAAAAAACTTAGCTAATATATTTTAATCTTCTAATTTTCATTTACTGGCCCTTTCATATTTTAACACTTTACTTTTACTAGTCTCACATGGCCAGACCTTGGTAAAAACACAAGGTCTTGTAAGAAGAAGCTTTTTTGCACAATCAGAAATAGAGATTAAAATGTTCCGGTGAGTGTTTTGAATAGACAAGCATCTTTTACCACTAATAATGAGTTAAGGTAGGGGGTGGAAACTTAAGCGGGAATGTCACCTCCCTCTGCTTGTTAAATTTCTGGTCCCTCACCTGTGTGCAAATTTTCATTCAAAGTTGTCCAAATGTTTATACGGTAGCCATTAAAATATGTAGCCGTCTGGCTTTCAAGACCACACTTTTACTACTTTTCCTAGCATAATTTAATCATTCATCCATTTCTGATTTTCCTCATGCAAACAACAATTTTACTGGTGTCACATGGAGATTAGAAGGAAGTGTCTTAAAAGCCTGGCAGAGATCTGATAAACCATTGTCTAACTATTGTGAGCAACAACTACTAAACATTTTTGGTTGAATTCAAATGCATCTTGCTACTGGAGCATAAGCATAAATTGTAGCACAACAGTCTGCAACATTTATAGTTTTCAGGGAAGCTAAAGTCAACGTTTGATGCCAAAGCAGAATTACCTTGTCAGCCACAATAGATGCAGTAAAGAGGTTAATTGGCCTCCCCTTAACAATGTGGAAATCATATGAGCGAACCATGCCTTGGGGGGGGGAAACTTGTGAATCCCCCTAGCCTACATCTTACTATTACCTAGAAGTGTTATTATGATAGATCAACCTCAATATATTATCATGTCATCGTCAACAATCCTTTGGGACAAAAAAGTATTTAGTCAGCCGCCAATTGTGCAAGTTCTCCCACTTAAAAAGATGAGACAAGCCTGTAATTTTCATCATAGGTACACTTAAACTATGAGAGACAACATGAGAAAAAAAATACAGAAAATCACATTGTAGGATTTTTAATGAATTTATTGGTAAATTATGGTGGAAAATAATTACTTGGTCACCTACAAACAAGCAAAATTTCTGGTTCTCAGACCTGTAACTTCTTCTTTAAGAGGCTCCTCTGTCCTCCACTCGTTTTTGTGTCTCGTAGTTAAAGTGTACCTATGATGAAAATTACAGGCCTCTCTCATCTTTTTAAGTGGGAGAACTTGCACAATTGGTGGCTGACTAAATTCTTTTTTACCCCAGTGTATAGTGAAAAACACCCACCTTTTTAATGCTTCCATCTTATTTTAATTGTTTTCTCAACCTTATAAATTCCATTTAAAGAAAACAAATGTGAAAATCAAGTTTAAAGTTACATTGCTGAGCTGTTATAATATATAAATAATGCTGACAAGAGAGTGTGGCAAACACTGTCGTTGCATGATGTTTTGGTTTGAGACAACATTTCCAATCTTATTTATGAGGTGTCCATTTTGAATAATATTGACATCGACGATGTAGCATGGTATAATTTAGAAACTTCAAATTAAGTTTCAAGTGCCTTAAATTAATGGCCTTTTCTCAAGAGATCAGAAAGTATCTGGGTGATTAAAGGCATGCATTTCCAGAAGGATTTAGGCCTAGCTCATTTATTATCTTGTAATGTATTTTATTGACAGATTTGAGGCAAAGGTATTAAGTGCTATTTAGATTATTTATTTAGTCAAATAGTTTTTGTGATCATTAATTTTTGGCTGCTCTCATGGGGACAGCCATGGGTCGAGTTTGTACACTCAATATTTATACTATAATTTTTCATATCCATGCTCTGTTTATTTTGTAAAAATGTTTTTGTACATGCACAACCCTAACCACCAGCTAACAAACACAAACATATTAGGGACAAAAAAAAATTTATACACAAATGTATTCTGGACATAATTGTGTTTTGGAGTCAAATGTGTTCTGGACCCACAAACGTATTCTGAACCCATAAAACGTATTCTGAACCCATAAAACGTATTCTGAACCCATAAAACGTATTCTGGACCCACAAACGTATTCTGGACCCACAAACGTATTCTGAAACCACAAACGTATTCTGGACCAACAAACGTATTCTGGACCCACAAACGTATTCTGGACCAACAAACGTATTCTGGACCCACAAACGTATTCTGGACCCACAAACGTATTCTGGACCCACAAACGTAGTCTGGACCCACAAATGTATTCTGGATACGGAACCGTATTCTGGATACGGAACCGTATTCTGGATTCACAACCGTATTCTGGATACGGAACCGTATTCTGGATACGGAACCGTATTCTGGATACAGAACCGTATTCTGGATACGAAACCGTATTCTGGATACGGAACCGTATTCTGGATACAAAACCGTATTCTGCATACGGAACCGTATTCTGGACACAAACGTATTCTGGTATTCTGGACACAAATGTATTCTGGTATTCTGGACACAAACGTGTTCTGGATACGTACATGTATTATGGATACACAAATGTATTCTGGACACATGTAATTTAGACCCCAATGTATTCTGGATACAAAAAAGTATTCTGGATACACAAACGTATTCTGGATACACAACCTTATTCTGGTCCCACAAATATAATCTTGACCCCAATGTATTCTGAATACAGAAACGTATTCTTGATACATAAAGGTATTCTGGACAAAAAGGAATTCTGGACACAAAGGTATTCTGGATGTACACAAAGGTGTTCTGGATGTACACAAAGGTGTTCTGGATGTACACAAAGGTGTTCTGGATGTACACAAAGGTGTTCTGGATACACAAACGTATTCTGGATACACAACCTTATTCTGGTCCCACAAATATAATCTTGACCCCAATGTATTCTGAATACAGAAACGTATTCTTGATACATAAAGGTATTCTGGACAAAAAGGAATTCTGGACACAAAGGTGTTCTGGATGTACACAAAGGTGTTCTGGATGTACACAAAGGTGTTCTGGATGTACACAAGCGTATTCTGGATACACAAATGTATTCTGGATACACAAATGTAATCTGGACAGTACCGACTACAGTTTACGGAGCCCTATTGGAAAAGTATATTTTTGAATTCTGTGTTTTTAGGGCCCAAGCCAACGGCGAAGGCCCTATTGTTTTCCAAAAGATTATTATTATTATTATTATTATTATTTTTTTCCTACCTTTTGGGCACTTTTGGGGCCCTTAACATGCTCAAAAACTCTTGAAAATTTGCACACGGGTCAGAACCCGCGGCCATCAGAGCAGGGCTGAAGCTGGTACCCGGGCGTGGCAGGG
>JACXGM010005247.1:0-23851 GCA_016801145.1 Umbra pygmaea
GCATCACAGTAGAGTAGAAATTTATATGGCTAATAGTAACCCAATATGGCTTTGGTTAAAAGATAGATGGACGGTGTTGGGTGTGGATGAGGTGTGGAGCAAATGAAACTGGAATATGTAAAATGCACAAGATTTGTAAATATTGTAAATAACACAAATTGTATAAGCTAGAGATAATATTAAAATGGCATAGGTAATTAATCTCAACATTTGGTCACGGTAGGTAAGGGTTGGGATGGGTAAAAAAAAAAAAAAAAAAAAAGAGAAGCTAGCCTGGTTAACACCAGACCCTTCTCAGTTCTGACTGCTCAAATGTCTCTCGGCGCAATTGGATATATCAGACTTTTGCCAAATTGAGTCAGCAAGACCACGACAACATCATTTTTTTATATGAAGGCTTTGAGTGTTGTTCTTTGCCAAGGTTTTTAACCAATAGGAAACGTTCAAATCGCTTAAAACAGATGCAACAGCTGATTTGAACAAGTGAAATTGCGGATGTTCCATTGCAGCAGCCATAGTTGTAATTGTCTGCTTCAACCAATGACAGTATATAGCTGTGCTATCATCATTGTATAAAGCCCGCCTCAAAGGTTGTGATTGGTGCCTTCGATATGGAAAAATTGGAAATGGGCTCGAATGGGCTCTTGGCCAGACTGACTTGCAGAGCAAATCAAAATTAGCTGGAAGTCAATCAGGGTTCTCCCAGGCTAAAGAGAAGCAACAAAATCCCCACTAATCACTGTGACCAAATTGCAGGTTTTGGTAGCATTCTTGGGTCAACAGTTTTCAAGAAGCACCTTCAGACGCCTGCTCCGCAATCATGTCCTCTTTGGAAGGGTTGCCAGAAGAAAGCCCTTTCTGACCCCAAGACACAGACACAAGCACTTGGAGTTTGCCAAACATATTTTAAAAGAAGATGTTCTAGTCAAATGAGACAAACATTTAACGTTTTGGTCAGATACAGCATTGGCATGTTTGTCGTTGAAACAGAGATGCATACAAGAAGAGGTACCTCACAAACGTCCAGCGCACTGGTCAACATTTATGGCATAATCAATTCCACCAAGAATCTGGCAAATTTGGCTGACCGTCTGGTTACTGTACCTTTGCCAGAAGGCTGGGACTTGGCCGTAGGTGGACTCTCCAATTAGACAATGACCCACAAGATACCACAAGATCCACACAGTAATGGTTCCATGACAACAATTAATAAAGAACAGTGTTTCTCACATGTTGGTATTTTGAGTTTATCTCTATAATTATATAGTTTATGTTTTTAAAGCATTGTTTGTGCATTGCCAGTCAGGGGTGCCAGAAATTTTGCATCATACTAGTTAATGATGTGTCCCAGATGTGCGCAAATTATATGTGTTATCTATTTTTAAAACTAGATATTTTTTTAATATAGAAAAGGATTTACATATGACAATTGTTCCGTACAATATTCAATGCTTAAATTGCGTTTGCCATTTGAATAGGAATTGCAATGTCAAAATCAGTTTGCTTGCATTGGTTCAACATACATTTGGCATTGTAGGCTGTGCTATTGTAACAAAATATATTTCTGGTGAGAAGAACTTCCTTCATGGATATATTATGCATATTTGTATATACATTATATTATATATTATCATTCCAGAATCCTACTTATACCCACTATAGTATTGGGTAATTCAGCCCTCCATGTTATTCCACTTTTAATGCACATACTGTATACTTTTTTACTTTATTTTTAAAAGGGGACAGTGCAAATTAAAAGAACACATGATTTACATGGGTTAAAAATAACTTATAAATAAAATAGTATAGTCATGTTGTCATAGTGTTATGCAAAAATTGATGGAAATTGTAAGTCAGTTGGCAAAAAACATAAATGGAACTGATTTGCCAATCTTTCCTAATCTTGTAATTTATATGGAAATATTTTTAAAGCAACCACAGCTGTCTTGTTCACTTGTCTTATTTGGAAATCAGAGTGGAATGTTCAATTGCTTCATCTAGGCTTTTGGGGATTCCCAAGAGTGAATGTTGTGAGGTGAAATTGACTTGTCATTTTCAATCGGACAATCAGGATTGAGCCCGGTTTTACAATGTGGTTTAAGTGGAGGCTGTTACATTTGAGCATATATTTACATTGGGAAATAACATATTCCCAAACATATTCTAACTACCGGTAATGCATTACACATTTATTTTACATTTGTAGCATTCAGATGCTCAGATCTATTTTTCATATCTGTAGTTGGTCCCTGTGGGAATCAAATCCATAAACATTCCATTGACATTACGGTATATGCTCTAAATAAGTGAGATGCATTTCTTAAATATTCCTAGCAGTCAATGACTGCACATTTTGTGATTGTATAAACTTTGGATGCATTTGCTGTTTATTTTTATTTAGTTCCAAATTATTATATTATACATGTAATGGAACAGAAAACTCGTCTCAAATTCATACTTTGGTCAGCATATCACCAACATTGTCAATTTACAGAAATCAAAGTCCATTTAAGATTGTAACTGGGCAGATAAAAAACGAAAAGCTGAATATTTTTTAGAACTGAACTGAAACAAAACCAGCTTCAAAACATTGTGCTTAGCACTTCTCTGATTAAATTAAACAAAACCACAATACACTCATGAATAATGCAAAAATTCACAAGTGTATACTGAATAAAATTTATTGGGAAAAATTATTACTACAATTAAATTTCAAAAATGTGTTTTTTAGTCGTCAACATGTTTTTGTCACATCAAATTGCTAAAATAACTTGTCATGTTAGTTTTTCAAGCCGTCCTGAGGTAATTTCAACCAAGCTTTTTGTAGAATTATCAGTCATTTTCCCAAAGCTACAACATTATTTTTTATAAAATTCCTGTATTTTCTCTGCATTCACAACGCCATTGATCTGTTTCACAGAAGACTGTGAAGAAACAACAATCTCTAGTACATTCTGCCTACTGTTGATCTGAAAGAATGGCATCTTTGTGAACAAAAGAAATCAAAATGTCAATATAACTTTTTTGACACAGATTTGTACTCCACATTTATGGTCCTTTGCTTACTGGAAACTTCTCTGCTTATTGACTTTCTGTAAGAAAGGTTTCTTAGCCTCAACCGGCTTCAAATAGACACATTTAATGCACTTGCCTGTAGGTGTACCTTCTGATGTTTTTATTTAGATTCTCTTTTTGGCATTTGAAAAGTCCCTATGTTAAGCAATCTATAAATTGATTTACACTAATGTGTCTTTTTTTTTTTGGCCGAGGCAAAGACATAACATGGATTAATAGATTAATTAATCCGGTGATGAATTTGTTGAATGGAAAGTGTTTACACAACAGTAAATATCATTGCTAGTGGATACAAGGTTTCACCTAGCTACAGTGTTATAGTGTATAATAGTGCTTGATTGAAGTGTCTAATGGTGTTTAACTCACCGTATTACATTGACAAGAACTGCATTATTGTATACTTCCAAATATATACAGAACTATGCCAAAATCACTCAGTACATTTTACAAATTCCAAATCAATAATGATTTTGAGAGTTATAGGCAACCTGTCTTTGACAAGAAGAACCTGTCTTTGGCCACTACAGTTCAAGGTTAATGTGGTTAGTAAAATTAATGCTACTTGGCCTGTAAATCTCATCGATGTAAAAACAAAAAAGTATATGGGGAATTAATCCCTCATGGTTTTTTCTTCCTGTGCCATAGTTTTTGACTGTCAGTCAAATATTGGCTGAGTTCACACCTCCCCTGTGTGGGGGCAGTGTGATTGGTGGAGAAGGTGAGAGACTGTGTCTGGGGACAACGCCTGCTCATGACCAAGACACTCTCAGAAGGCACGGTGGGCAGGTCCAGGCCAGGGGCATAGGCTGCTGTCAAAACACATTAGATCATGTTTGACCTCCACCAGAAGCATAAGTCTGATAGTCTGTGCCATTGTGGATACATACATTTCCCTCACACTTTCTCAGCATCTTCTTCTCCAGCTCCCACTTTCTGTTTTTCACTTTCCCTCTATTATATTACTCTTTTATTTTATTTGCCATGGCAAGAAAAAGTATGTGAACCCTTTGGAATAAACCTGGATTTTTTTTGCACAAGTTGGTCAGAGAACTTGATCTGATCTTTATCTAATAAACAGTCTGCTTAAACTAACAACATAAAAATAATTATACCTTTTCATGGCTATTTCGAACACACTGTGTTAACATTCACAGTGCAGGGTGAAAAAGTATTTAAACCTTTTGATTCAATAACTGGTTGATCTTTGGCCAATATAACATCAAACAAACCTTTCCTGTAGTTGCCGACGAGACCTGCACAACATTCAGGAGGAATTTTTGACCATTCTTCTTTACAAAATAATTTCAGCAATTTTCTTTGGATGTCTGGTGTGAATCACTCTCTTGAGGTCATGCCAAAGCATCTCAATCAGGTTGAGGTCAGGTCTCTGACTGGGCCACTCCAAAATGCATATTTTCTTCTGTTGAACCCATTCTGTTGTTTATTTAATTTTGTGCTGTGGGATGTTTTCCTGTTGTGTTAACCATCTTCAGCTTTAATTGGTGAACAGATGGACTTACATTCTCCTGAAAAATGTCTTGATCTGTGCTAGCTGGGTTTGATTCAATTCCTTTTTTTAACAAGATATAATATTATTTATCTAAAACATTAAGAATGTTACTTACCTACGAATTTACACTCCCAAGCAAAAAAGTATACTTCGTTGTAGCTACTTGAAATGTATTTTATTTATTCTAAATATACTTCTAATAGGCTATATCGTTTTGGTATGTATGTTTTGAAAGAATACTTAAATATCAATATACTTAAATATATTGCATACACATTTATGGTTATAAATGAAGTATAATACTGGAGTATAATTTAAACATACTTTGTTTTACTTGGGCTGTGAACCCCATTTTGGTTAACACAATCTGTGATCTAATCCTGTTTACATGAAATGAACTTGCTCCCGAGCAGGTTTAGGCTTACGCACCTGTTGCTATGGCAGCAAGTCCAGGATGAGCATTGAAGAACCAAACAATCCAAGATCATGCCAAATTGTCAACAATCAAATCCAGCTAACTGAGTTAGCGACGTACGAAGAATACCCCCCTGGTTAGCTGACTCCTGACTCCAATTAGCGTTTGGAATGGTTGTTAGCCTAGGGGTTCACTTACGTTTTAAATCCTGGACTTTGAATGTTTAAATGAAAAATATATTGGAAGTTTAAGCAGACTGTGTTTGTTTTGACAGTTTAGGATCAGATCAAGTTGTATGTCCAATTTTTGCAGAAATCTAGGTAATTCCAGAAGGTTCACCTACTTCTTGCCACTGTAAATTTTACATTTAATCATGTAAAATCATCACAGATACTGTTATCCTGATCAACTTAGAATGAGTACAGAGACATCTGAGAACTTTCAGTTGGAAAATGTGGGATTAGTAATAATAAGCAGTTAGCTCGTAACTGTATGGATGCTTCATTAACATATTAAACAATGTAATGTAGATTTAAAACTATGGCAAAGTGATCACCCCGCCTGTGTCTTTACTGACAGCTGAATCAGCCAAGTGATGGAAAATGAAATCCAACTTGTTTCTGTGTATTACCGCTAGTGCAAATTCTCTATCTTTCCAATTTCATATTTAAATGCTTGAAATTCGCAAACCATTCTCTCAGTAGAGGAAACATATCCAAGCCTCACATTCACTGCTGGCCATTTCCACAGCCAGCCTTGGCCAGTCTACCGGTCTGGCACAGCACAGCACACTTTAAAAGTGTTCAATGGAAAATAGAAATGTTTGTTAAGGCCATGACCCACCAAACATAAATATTTTTTTACAATCATAAACAACGTCTGCTGCCCGTATCTACAAAATAAAATATTGTACTAAAACATTTACAGTCAACCAGCCCTAAATATAAAATTCCACAGCATCCAGCTGTGATAGGATTTTAGGGTTGCTTAAAATATTGATTGGCTTCTGAGCATGTTCAATATATGCTCAACAAAAGTTTATCAGGCGTATAATCCTTTAACAGACGGTTGGATTGAATTAATCTAAACTGTAAACAGTATACAGTATATACACATGTACTCACATATACTCACATACACACACATAAATACAAACACATACTGTACAGTTTTTATACACACCCACTGAATTTGTAATGAAGGAGGCAGTTTTGTTGTCATACACAGACGCCTTGCCATTTTTCGTCTCCAAAGTGTGTCATAGTTCGTCAAATTTAATCACGAGTAACATTGTATAAGAAAGAAAGACTGTGATTTTGCTGCTACTATTTTGGCTTCAGAGAGAACATGTGCTCAATATGAATAAGGTGGGGAAGAAGGCAGAGAAGACAGAAGGTTATGCATGGGAGTAAAATTGCTTTGATTGAAGCTGCAAATCTGCCTGATACTGCTTGTCATCTTATCCAGAGTTTTCATTGTCAAAAAAATCAGCAAAATAGAAACAGAACTCCTGGCTAGATGCTGAACATTAGGCACATCTTATTGTATTTTTTTTCAATCCTGGTATACACACATAATCATAAGCAGAAGCAATTTTGGGTAGGTTACTTTTTAATTGTAATCCATTACAGTTACTAGTTACCCATTCACTGCTATGCCAGTCAACTGGTTATTAACTAGCATTACACTGCATCCAGAAAGTATTCACAACATTTCACCTTCTCCACATTTTGTTATGTTACCTCCTTATTCCAAAATGGATTAAATTCATTATTTCCCTCAAAATTCTACAATTTTGTGAATACTTTTCGGATTCACTGTATAAAGGTTTCTAAAAGTAATGAAAGTAATCAGATTACGTTACTGAGTTTGGATAATCCAAATGTTTGGTTAGTGATGACAATTTTTGATTACAATTAATTTAACACAATTTACATAGCTATGTATTATATCTGAAGCTGTTAAACAGAACACCTTACATTATTGAATAATCGACTACTACCAAATCTAAAAGTAATGCTCTTTTTTTTCCTAAAGTACCTGTAATCCAATTACAATTTGATTGCCAGTACCATAATGTATTACAGTTATTATTTGTTTTGTAATCTGATCACTGTAATCAGTTTACTTGTAATCAGTTACTACCCAACCCTGCACAGGAGGTACTATTTTTATCACAATACGTTCTCAATGAAATGCATTAATTTCACACAGATCATGCATTCACAGAAGATCAATAACCGACAATGACATCATTTTACAATCTACAATGGTGTGTGTGTTTGCACATATATGTTTAATCTACACTCATTGGCCACCTTTTTAGGTACACATTGCTTCTTTAGGTACACTTTGGACCCCCTTTTACTAGAACCACATTAATTATTTGTAGCATAGATCCAACAAAGTGCTGGAAACATTCCTCAGAGATATCGGACCATGTATACAATGGACACCATTTAAGTACAGTGAACTCATTGCCATGTTCAACAAAAAGGTTTGAGATTATGTTAGCTTTGTGACATGACACGTTATCCTGCTGGAAGTAACCATTAGAAGATGTTATCACTGTGATCATAAAAGAATGGACATGGTCAGCAACAATATTGAGGTAGGCTGTGGCATTAAAACAATGCTTAGTTGGAACTTAAAATCTGCCCAGAATATATCCCCCACACCATTACAACACCACCAGCAGCCTAAACCATTGATACAAGGACCTATGCTTTGATGTTGTTAACGCCAAATCCTGACCATACCATCTGAATGTCGCAGCAGAAATCAAGAATCATCAGACCATTCTCTGTAAAGTCTAGACATGGTTGTGTGGGAAAATCCCAGTAGATAAACGCACACGTCTCTGAGGATGTGTTCTCATTGTTCACTTCTCGTATGTCCCTCTATATCAGTATGCATACACCAGGTGATTCTGTGTTACTGTCTATCTCAGAAAGATAGAGAAAGCAAGTGGACAGGGAATTAGAGCCAGTGGAAATATGATTGTGACTATGTATTAATAGGCCTGCCTACCCAGTTAATTTGGTCTATCCATTTTCTCCAAGCACCTCCTTATTTGTCTGTCGATGTCATCTGCAACTCATTTCTCCCAGGCTCATCCAGTGCTACGCTTTCGAAGAAAGACATTTATCTGGAGTTCCTGCATGCCAATTGATGAGAGAAGCAAAAAGCACATTGGTTTTTTTCGAACATCCAATCATAGATAGTGTGTTAGTTCCATGCTCTCCCAGTCTCTCATTGTCTTGGCCCAGATGAGTGGCAGATAGGAGGACTGCAGTATGGGACATGTTGGGAATAGAGGAGTGGCAGTTAATGTTAGCCCTAGTGTCACACATCCAGCACCCGCTGCTATACACTGCACCTTCCAATGAAACAGACTGTTACTCAGGAAACGTGAGGGGATTACACAGGGCTTACTTCTAGCTGGACATTCTGTAGTTAGTCTGAGTGTTTGTATGGGTTGCCCAGCTCAGCAGCCACAATGTTTATTGTCCTCCAGTGTGTTTACTTTGTAAGTGTTCTTCTTAAGTGTTTACACCAGATTGTGTTTGACAGCAAAGGACAGAAGAAAGCGAAGCTACACTTGGAATAGAAAGAGAGGAATAGGCTTAAATACTATAAGAGAAAGAGAGAGAGAGATGACAGAGAAACAGAAAGACCAAACAAAACCCCAGTCAATCAAAACAGGTTCAATCAAATCATGAAAAAAAAGAGAACAAAAAAATACCAAAAGAAAATCAAATTTGAATCCTACTGTTGCTCTAACAGAGAGTAGAACGTGGCCAAATGACTGAATTGTTAATGTTTTTACCTGAACATAACAGCTACCCTAACGGTGTTCGTTAATATGGATCTGAGTGTCAGGTGAATGGCTACAATTTAAAAAGTTATATAGGTGCATATTTTAGCTCTATTTTTGGATGCATTGAAGACAAATATTTAGCTCAGATAATACCAAACATTATTTCAAATCAAATAAAAGCATTACACAGCACTAAGACGTCAGAATCTTTCCTGTCAGCCCAAATTTTAAATAGATCTTTTTAAAATAGTTTTATAAAAATGTTTTTACTGAACACAGGAATAATACAGGGACTATATAACCAATTTAAAAAAATACACATTATTTTGTCCATAATATGCATTCGTTGCTAGTTAGTGACATTTCAATTTTTCAATTATACTATATTTTATATTTTTTATTATTTAAGGTGATCTTTTCAACCACTGGTTCCAAAATATGCTAGTTCCTAAAATTTACTAGTACTATAAAATATTTTTTGTATTTGTTTGTAGTTTTCATAGTGCAGGTTTAAGACGATAAATTGCCCTGTGAAAACGCCAACAGTAAAGCACAAACAACACAGCAAATAATATAAGTGTTTCTGAATTTCTTATGTGTTTCATTCTTAATTTAGAAATTCTCAGATTCTGTTTCCCTACACCAGTGGTCCTCAAACCCTTCCATGGATGGCCTAGTATATGCAGGTTTTTGCTTTTACCCTGTACAAGCCTGATGAAGTAGCTCACTAATTGGTTAGTATTTCCCCTCACCTGGCAGTCTAGATCCTAATTATGCTCTAATTGAAGGGAAAGACCAAAAACCAGCATACACTAGGCCCTCCATGGAAGGGTTTGAGGACCACTGCCCTACACTATGCATGGCTTTGTTCAACACAAAAGGGCAGCCTAAAATGATAAATTAAATATTTTTTAATTATGTTAAAAACAGACCAGCACATTCCCATTGACAAACACCATGGAACCACAACTCGTCATGTCCTCATTGCAATTCCTGTTTAAATGTAAACATATTAACTGCAGTGCATATTGTAGGAAATCATTGCCACTTATAAAATGCTTTTTTGTATGATTTTCTACAGCTTTTGTAAAGCTTGTCACTGGAAGAGAAACTAGTACTGTTTTCACTCTGCGATATTTTACACAGTTCACATTCAAAAGAAAACTGTACATACATTACTATCCAAAAGGCCTTTATCCATTAAAAGTGGGTGTAATGTTAACTTAGAATTGCAGATTCTTTATTCAATACTTTCTTCACATTTGTTATGTCTAATACCTTTCATGTTATTTATGGTTTTATAATGTTAATAAATGTTTGTCATGTCAGTACATTTAATTACATTGAATTATTAGAGACAAAGAGAAAAGACAGTGAAACGGATGCAGAGAGATGAAATGTGCATTCCGTATTTGGACAGTGACACAGGTGTTTATGTTTTGGCTGTGTAATCTACCATATTGGATTTTAAATTACACAATGAGTAATAGGTTAATGCACACTGTCAGCAATATGTTCACTGAATATAAATCCAATCATTGTGAACTCTGCAGGAAATACAGCCCTTTTATACATAGTCTAGCCATATTAGGTAACCACAGGTTTTTGGAAAAAATATTGGCACTGGAAAGGAAAATCTGCTTTAGCAGAGAGTGCAGTCCAATGATTTTTTAGGTATTCTGTTGGATCTGAGCAGACACAATGTTTCTGGAAAGTTGGAATGTAATCCTACTTCTGCTGTCAGCAGTTACATCATAATGAGGACAATTGAGCTAGTTCCAGTGGCAGCTATACTTTCCCAAAATATAACTGCCCATCTACCTTACTGTATTTCACAGATAATTTGGTATACCAGTTCCATTTTTCTCCAAAATTTTATTTTGGACTCTAGTGTACATTAATATTCACATCATCTGTCTACAATTTTCCAGAACTCCAAATAATCTTTTTGCTATTTTTAAAGCCATTCTGTCTTCTTCCTAATTTATTAAACACTTGACACTATCACAACTGACTCTTTTGGTCAGACACCAGTAATATGGGCACCAGCACAGTGAGATGGACACAGGACAACAGTCAGGAAGTAGTCATCAGGTCACATGGTCTTGAAGCATGTTACGAGGGTTTGCGTCCTCCTAAGATCAACATTACATCAGAATCATTAGAATGTGCATGCCTTAGATCTAATAAATCCATATATAACTCAGACAACAAAATAAATGTATATAACTGTCAGTCGTCCCTGTCACATAAACCAATGGAAAATAAGTGGGGACTGAGAAAGGCATGAGACAGACCACCCACATTGCCAAGATAACAACACCAAGGGAAACCAACAGACCCCAAACACCTTGACATTGTATTCTCACATTCCCCACAAATGTAGAGTGTCATGGAGCAACATGAGCAGGAAATTGACCAGGGACCTAAGAAGTGGGGGAGGACGTTATTACTGTTACACATGCAAACACCAGGCTTTCAAAACACTCAGGGCTCAGACAGATGACCTGGGGGTGGGGGGATTGCATGTGTGTAGAACAATTAATTACATTACATTTGTTTTAACAGCGCAAAGTTCTTTTTTTTCAACATAAGCAAACATTTACTAGAAATTACTGTTTGTGTTTACATTCACACGCTTAATAAATTAATTTAGGATTTTTCATGGTTATCTTGCTGCAAACACTACTCATGCTGCTATGTTCCATTCATTTTTCCTTTCGGGACAAATGTTACGTAGGCTTGATTTAAAAAAAATGTGTATGTTGACTTCGCTATTCTATTATTGTTTGTATTTTGTATTATTTCAGTATTTTTTCAACCCTTGGATCCAATGTGCTAGTTCCTAACCTTTACATTAATTTATAAAATATGTAAATATGAATAAAAACAATTTGTGCAAGCATCATTATGTTTATGATGTTCATTGGCATCTGCGGTGTGAGTAGGATAAACAATTTCTCAATATAGTGGATTTGTGGTCTTTTACGACATTATATTCCATATATCAGAAATTAATGTCCATATGGATATGGAATATTCTTCTAATCTGATATCAGGAATCAATACACATTCTAGACTCATTCTAGCTACCGCATCTACTTAATTTTTGCTCGCTTGTCCTGTTCCTTAAAAGAATGAACAAACTGCTATTCTCCCGCATGCACCGTTATTATTGGGACAAATCAATAATGATTTTTAGAAACCAAATTCGACTCTGCCTGCTAGTTGCAAGTTCAACAATGCAGTATCTGTTGAGATTCATTGACTGCCAGCCTGCACGATTGACAGGCTACTCACGCATGCTGAAGTCACTATCTAGAAAGCACTTGTCGGGTGGCTGCAAATGTTGAATCCATCGCTGTGATTATGTCATGATCTATATCAGCTCGCAGAACACTCGGGCTGACAAAAAATCATCAGAGGCTAAAGCCCCGAAAGTCCGGGTCTGGTGATGCCCCTGCTGTCTATTTAGTTCCAATGGGGTACAAGTAGGCCTACTGCATATAGTTGACATTGTACTATTTATACACTGTATGTATGCCACTGACCTCCAGCGCCCCCACCTCAAAATGCTATCCAGTCTCCCTGGCAGTGACTCGGCCCCTGAGTGGCGCTAGATATCCAAATGGAGAGGGGAGCCTACCAGGCAAGCCAAACAGTGCCGCCGTTCACTTTTATCCCCCTGGGCCAGACCACAATAAATCATAGACCTTACGAGATTAGTCTCCCACATGTTAAGACTGAGTCTACATCTTTCAGATCATTCCACAAAAGTTGAGCTTTATAGGAGAAAGCCTTTCCTCAAGCTCCTTGTTTAACAATTCTAGGAAGACTAGGCATGCCTGTGTCTTGAGAATGTAGCATACATGTATCGGTAGGTATTTCTCTGGCATCCCCAAATCAGACAGAGAGATAGGTGGGGGGAAATCTGTGTAGTGCTTTGCAGGCAGCTAGAGCAGAGAGACTAGAATTGAGGTAACATGATGAGGTTCTAGTCAAAAATCAGATGGCTGTGTTTAGCAATACTTGAATGGTTTTGATTGTTTTATCTGGATAGCCAGAAAAGAAATCATTGCAATAATCTAATATTGAGGTAACATCAGCATGTATTTACTTTTCTGCATCATTTTTTGACAGAAAGTTTAGAATTTTTGGTAAAAAGCTGCTCTTGAGATATGTTCTATACTGTATGTTTGTCCAAAGAGAAATCTGGGTCCAGGGTAAGAGTGAGATTCGACAACACATCTCTGTATAGAATGTTGTAAGTCATTATAGGTGAGATTACCTTTTGCTTGGTACAAGCCTGAAAACATTAAACTGCATTCATGTTTGATAGCCTTAGGATTGAATCCATATGGCAAAAATTTTAAGTTTAAAATTCAGTCAATGAAAACTACCTAACTCTGCTGTCCTAACTTAACAGAACATTTTTTGTGAGCTTTTACATTGTCAACACATTCTTATTGCAAGTGTAAATCCAAAATGTCATTTACATATTATGTAAATAATATAATGTAAATGCTATTCCATATAAATTGTTGTTACAATGTGTAAATAGGTTCTATACATTGACTGCAATCTTGTTGATGCACTTACGATGCAAAGGATCACACCTGCCTAATAAGAAACAACTGTGAAGCCAATTGTCATACATTTTGCATCTTAAATGGAGGGACAAAATACTGTACAAAAGGGATTATATAGTTCTAATCAAAATTTTTCAACCACCATTGCAAATCATGTTTATTGTAAAAATGTACTTGCTTTCAGCTGTTTGCAATGAACAAATCAAACAATATATTGAAATAGCTCAACACAACGAATGCTACAAGTGGTTTCCCCAATTTCAAATGCAAATGCAACTGATAATGACTTTACCAGTCTCAAAATGAATCAACCCCTTCATGGCAAGCATCTTTATTACTTAGTAAAGCCAGGGATGGGCAAAGATACATCCACATGTATTTTAAAATAAGATACTAAATACTTTTGTTTTAAGTGTATCACAATAACCCACAAAATATAGCAGCGACACCATCAAAATAAACTACTGTATTTTTGTATTTTAAAAATACTATAAATACTTTTACGAGGAAGCATAAAATCACTTTGCAAACCTTCCATCTATTGTCCTATTTGATCTATTCCTTCACCAGTACACTGACTCACTTGATGCTCCTATCACTGCCTCTCGTTCTAATAAGCAACAGAAGGAGAACGACTTTTGAGGCATGCATTTTCAAGTAGAGTGCCCACTCAGTCTTGTTCAATAGCAGACCTATTTGGGAACAATTCTCTGGAAACAAAAACCAGCCCTTATTCCCCACTTAGACGTCATGAGATGATGTGTGCTACATCAAACACGAGTGTTAGATGGTTTGACAATCTGCTCTTTAATGGCATTGCAGCACAACATTGTTAATGACAATAAGGCACACTATATCACGGAAAGGTTGTGAATTTCACAAAAACTCTAACATTGCTTCTACAAACTGACCAATGGTAGACTTTATGGGGTGGAACGTGATATGCAGGAACCCCCATATGCAGTAATGCCCCATTATGTGTGCACTGCAAATATACCATATAGAAAGTTTTTGCAATTTATGCAAAAAATCTGGCAACCTACACTTACACGTTTTGTCACCTTGACCTTCTTCAGCAGTGGATAAATTTCTCTTCTGATCTCAACAAGTCTGGGCAAATTACTGAGTAGGCACCAATCAGAGGCAGCATTTTTATGTTTTCATAAAATATGTATTTTAAATACATGTTTCATAAATACTGCCCATCCCTGAGTAGAACACCCTTTTGCTATTATGACCTGCTGCAAACGAGATGCATAGCCAGACTCTAGACTCTGGCAGCATTCCTGAGGAATCTTAGCCCAGTCCTCATGAGTGATTGCCTCCAGTAATATTCTTGGGTTTGTGTGCTGCAATCGCCTTCTTCAAATCCCACCAGATATTTTCCATAGAGTTCAAGTCAGGTGACTGTGGTGGCCACTGTAGAATCTTCCAGGACTTCTTCTGCAACCAAGCCTTGGTCCAAACCAAATGTCCAATGACGCCCAAGCTTCAGCTTCCTCACAGAGCATGACGTTTTCTCCTTGGACGTCCTGATACTTCAATGTATCTTATTGTCTTCCCCATGCTGCAGGTTTCCTGAAGATGCAAAGCAGCCCCAGAGCATCACTGAGCCTCCACCATGCTTGACTATGGGCAGAGTGTTCTTTTCAGTGTATGCTTCAATATTCTTCTTCCCATACCGCTGATATTTCATGCAACAAAGTTCCAGTTTTGTTTCATCGCTCCACAGAACCGAATCCTAAAAACTTTGTGGCTTATTTATCTGATTCTGAGCATATTGGAGCCAAATTTTCTTCTGCTTTTAGTTCAATAGTTGTGTACGTTTTGGGGTTCTGGCATGGAAACCTTCTGCATTTAGTATGATCTCTCCTAACATTTTGGACCATTATTTAGACTTAGCCATGTTTCTTACACGCAGTCAATGGACCTTTTCTAAATAGGGGTTGGAAACATACAGGCAAATGATACAAAATAGCAAAGCATTGCATTAAGAGAGCCACTCCAATTAATCAATGTACATTTGAATATATTTTATCAACATTGAAGAATGTACAATATGTTCTAACAATAATAGACAAAATTATGTGCAACATTATGTTGAAGTTGTCAAAAAACAAATTATATTCATTGATTCTAAGCAAAACCAAGGACTTTACAAATGTTAATACTGGTAGAGTGACTAGGACTCCTGGTACCAATATTATATTTAGTATAATATGCACATAAAGTTAAAAACATATATAAGGGCCTATGGTGGCTTTCACAATAAATATCAAATACTTATGGACGATTTGCACATGAATGCTTAAAGACTAGCTGAGAAGCTGACACAAGGCTTACAGTCCTGTCATACCTTGTCCAGAGGCTGCTTGCACACCTACAGTACAATGTGGCATTTGTTTAAGTTGGGTTAATTATCCCCTAAAAAATATTTTGTAATTGCATGACAAGCTGTTTTTGGAATTGTACAAATTGACCACACTTTTTTGTAAAGTCAGGCTCCCGCAGGGAAAAGATCTGTGTAAATTGGCAAATGTTTTATCCACCATTTTAAAAAGAATATTTCATCCCAGACATTTTGTTTATGCAATTTGTTATTATGTAAGTTTTTACTCTGATTTGGCCCAGAAATATTCTCCAAATTATTTGGATTTCCAATGCTCCCTTTGACCGTCTTGTAGCACCAACACAAGTTAAAGATCATGGAATAATTTCCTCCTAGTCATCTGTGCTAAACCATTCTGCTTTTTTCCACACTGCATTTCCAACAAAGAACTCAGTCCGATCATCGTATCTTACATGCTCTCTCGAATATTGATCATAGTATTTTTGCAGGCACTTGACCGATTGAAAGAGTAACTAGGATGTGATGAGACGAGGAAGTCCCTGCTGACCACTAGCTAATATGAATTGCCCCATGGATCTCCCTGCCACATGTCAGCCAGTAGAATATGTAAGGCTCAAACATCAAGTTTGAAGTTAAAATGTACAGAAAACCAGTTGTTACGGCATTTTGTGCCATGGATGCAAAAATGCAGTGATTATAAACATTAGCAAAAGTGGGATAGTAGGCAGAATTGCCTTAAGAATAAGGAGTAAGAACAGAACAAAACAGTATTTCCTTTGGCTGGCTGTGTTGTTTTCCCCATCTCTATTCCTCCTTGTCTATGCATGCAGAGCCTCCCTAGTCTGACTACATTGCTACTGTTCGAGATTTTATGTTGAAGCAAAATTACTGGCAAAGACCGCATTTTTACTGGCAAAGTCCTCAGGGAGAAAGGGACAGAGTTATTGACTGCATACTAACTGCTGCATGGCCAGCCCAGACACACAGCTAATAAAACGGGTATAATTATTCTCACCTTGCTGGAAGGGATTACAGAAATGCCACGCACTCAGGTGTAGCATCAAGGGAGGTATAGTTTAGTGGAAGGTTCTGTATTTCTCGTAGGCATCTTTTCACTGGCTCTGCCAACTGTAAAATATGTTGTCGATTATCGATTTGAGATCAAACAATTGTGAATTTCCATGCTATGTAAGTGAAATGATGAATATCTGAACCTTCTATTCCCACAATGTAGTCTAAGGGTTTATATGATATATGTGTAACGTTGTTGATGCAAGGAGAAGGCACACTTACAAAACAGAACAGACTAAAAGGAGTCAAAAGATTTAAAATGATATTACTCTCAGGCTGCGCCTGGATTAGACAACCAGTAACAAACTACCTGGCTAAACATTTAAAGTCAACTAAACTCCACAAAAACACATATCACAAGGAACACTGACTGACAGGGGCATCAGAAAACCGAGGAAGTAAATGCACTTACTAATTAGGGGATGATTACCAGTTGTGTATGGTTAGACAAACACACACAATCCCTAGGTTGATGATGGTGTAATGTTCATTTGACCAGGAGAGGCAAAACACATGAAATAGAGTCAGTGAAATGTGCTCACAAGTCACAGATAAAAACCTTGACAACATTTGTCGGATAGCTTTCTGTCATGCTGCCAGGACACTAGTTGTTACCCAGGGAATGCAAAGTGTGTGCCATGATTTCTAACAATTCATGCACATAAAATTATTCTTCTATTATTTTTAAATAAAATTATTCTATTATTTATTATGTTGTAATTTATGCAACATAATCAATAATGTTGTGTCTTTGTTCCATGTTGTATTTTGCACATATTCATCTTTACAATGAATTATTCCTTGTACATTATTTGCACAATATCATTTGTACAATTATGCTCAAGTGTTACCTATTCCATTGTTTTTGCCCTGCCACTTTGCATACCAACTGATACGTTCTAATTTAGACCTAATTTGCACAAATTGTGCATATAATTCCTATCCTATACTCTTGAGTATCTGCATTCTGAATTTTGTATTTTTGTGTAATTCATGTGTAACTGTATGACATTTCCACCATTGCACTTTATCTTGGCCAGGTTGCCACTGGAAATGATAATCTGCAAATGATAATCTGTTTTCAATCAGCCCACCTGGTAAAGAAATGTGAAATAAATAAAAAATACAAATTTTAGCCATCTACTCTATGATCCTTAACAAAGCTAAGAGATAGTTTTCAGATTTCAAGGTAAATCATTTTCATACCAGCATATTTATGATAATTCCTCCCGTTTTCTCCTGGTTCTCTGGTTATGTTTCTCTTTCTATTCCAACCCCAAATATCACTCCAGCTAGATAATGCTGTAATCGCTTTAAAAGTAAAAGTTTAATTTTAAAACTTTAGTTGAGAAATATTAGAACAGTATATTATCTTTGTATCTAATAGTTTAATTTAGCAATAATAATTAATAATGTTTAATAATGTAATCAGAGATTACATTGTTTAAGGGGATCAATTAGCCTGGGAGAACCCTGATAGAATTCCGGAAAATTTAGATTTGCTCTGCAAGTCAATCTGGCCAAGAGCCCATTCAAGCCCATTTCCAATTTTTCCAAATCGAGGCACCAATCACAACCCTTGAGGCGGGCTTTATACGATGACGATATCGCAGCTATATAATGTCATTGGTTGAAGCAGACAACAACAGCGATGGCTGCCGCAATGGAACATCAGGAACATCACTCGTTCGAATCGAAGCTATCGCGTCTGTTTTAAGCAATTGGAACGTTTACTTTATGTTAAAAACCAAGCAAAGAACAACACTCGAAGCCTTCATATCTAAAAAAAAAAGATGTTGTCAAGGTCTTGCTGACTTGATTTGGCAAAAGTCTGATATATCCAATTGTGCCGAGAGGCATTTGAGCGGCATCCGTTGGTGACGCCCCTTTGGAAATGGGCTGTGAATGAACCTTCCCCAGACCCGCTCTCAGTTACAACTGAGAAGTGTCTGTTGTCAACCAAGCTAGGGATCAATGATAAATATGTACAATGTGTCTATGAACCTCCAGTAAATTTCTTAAAATAATTATTTGACTGCCTCTCTCATCATAGGTTATATGACTCTGTCCACACTACTGTGCTTGATAGAAGTTTATTAAATAAGTAATTGAGTGAAAAAATGAATGTGCTTTCACAAAGGAAAAGCAGAAATGGGAAGCCCAATTTATTTTAGTAGATAACATACAGTGCCTTGCGAAAGTATTCGGCCCCCTAGGACTTTTTGACCTTTTGACACATTTCAGGCTAAAAATAAAGATATGAAACTGTAATTTTTTGTGAAGAATCAACAACAAGTGGGACAAAATCATGAAGTGGAATGAAATTTATTGGGTATTTCAAACTTGTTTAACACATAAAAAACTGAAAAATTGGGCGTGCAAAATTAAGTTAATACTTTGCAGCGCCACCTTTTGCTGCGATTACAGCTGGAAGTCACTTGTGGTATGTCTCTATCAGTTTTGCACATCGAGAGACTGAAATTTTTGCCCATTCCTCCTTGCAAAACAGCTCGAGCTCAGTAAGGTTGGATGGAGAGCGTTTGTGAACAGCAGTTTTCAGTTCTTTCCACAGATTCTCGATTGGATTCAGGTCTGGACTTTGACTTGGCCGTTTAACACCTGGATATGATTATTTGTAAACCATTCCATTGTAGATTTTGCTTTATGTTTTGGATAATTGTCTTGTTGGAAGACAAATCTCCGTCCCAGTCTCAGGTCTTTTGCAGACTCCATCAGGAATCTTTCAGAATGGTCCTGTATTTGGCTCCATCCATCTCCCCATCAATTTTAGCCATCTTCCCTGTCCCTGCTGAAGAAATGCAGGCCCAAACCATGATGCTACCACCACCATGTTTGACAGTGGGGATGGTGTGTTCAGGATGATGAGCTGTGTTGCTTTTACGCCAAACATTACGTTTTGCATTGTTGCCAAAAAGTTCGATTTTGGTTTCATCTGACCAGATCACCTTCTTCCACATGTTTGGTGTGTCTCCCAGGTGGCTTGTGGCAAACTTTAAACAACACTTTTTATGGATATCTTTCAGAAATGGCTTTCTTCTTGCCACTCTTCCATAAAGGCCAGATTTGTGCAGTATATGTACACAGGTGGATTCTTTTTATCATCATTAGTCATTTAGTTCAACATTGGATCATTCAGATATCCTCACTGAACTTCTGGAGAGTTTGCTGCACTGAAAGTAAAGGGGCTGAATAATTTTGCTTGCCCAATTCGTCAGTTTTTATGTGTTAAAAAAATAAATATCCAATAAATGTTGTTCCACTTCATGATTGTGTCCCACTTGTTGTTGCTTCTTCACAAAAAATTACAGTTTTATATCTTTATGTTTGAAGCCTGAAATGTGGCAAAAGGTTGAAATGTTTAAGGGGGCCGAATACTTTCGCAAGGCACTGTATATCGTATTTACTAAACGTAAATTGCATGGTTTCAAACTTACCTTTTCTGACATTTCTGCCAATGAGAAGGAAATGCCCACTCGATGACACCAAACAAAGGTCTATTGGTTGGATCTACAGGGCAGAAGAACAGCATAACTGAGCCATTACAGATTCATCTAAAGACCCAGTATCTGTGAACATTGCTCTAATACTCCGCATCTGCTTTGGCTGATGTGTTACTTCATGAATTTATTGCATGAAAAAATAATACTAACCATAAATGCTTCATTGACATTGGTCATTTTTCTAATACTTTCAGTGCCCCTAATTGGTAAAAACAAATACCCTCAACTGTATTTGATTTCAAATACAAACATATCCATAGTAGTACATGTAGTCAAAAGAGCACATTGTTCACTGTCTTAATACTTGGGGAGGACACTATTCAAGAATAATACTAGTAACTATAGCAGTGATACTGGTGATAGATGAGCTAGTTATATGTAATCAGGGGTATAATGTCTGAACAGCAGAATAAATAATTAATAGCAGCAGTGTGTGTGTGTGTGTGTGTGTGTGTGTGTGTGTGTGTGTGTGTGTGTGTGTGTGTGTGTGTGTGTGTGTGTGTGTGTGTGTGTGTGTGTGTGTGTGTGTGTGTGTGTGTGTGTGTGTGTGTGTGTGTGAGGGGGAGAGAGGAGGAGATAGAAAGTGATTGTATTTAGTTTAGGTGTGGATGCAGTATGCATATTCATCCTATTGATCGACTGGGCTGCCTGCACCACAAATTAACTAGGAAATATATTTACTTTGGTGCAGGGGATGTAAGCATTGTCATAGACTCTTTGTTGCATAACTCTGTAATCTTCTCAAAGCTATACTGTGTCTAGTCCAATATATGTTTATGGTGATATTGTCAAAGTTGTAATACAGAAAAATAGAACAAAAATAGAAACAACATTAAAGCCTTGCATACCAGCTTTAATATTGATGTACTTCCAAGTTTACATAATGCAAAACAATTAAATGTGTCTGTACCTTTAGTGCTGCATCTCCTGACTAGCACTATTGTGAAGGGAATACAAATTAGATGACTCCATAATATGTACCATGTACAACAATGTCCAAAGACAATTCACAGATTTTTGACCAAATCTCTGAGTTTGATATTGCTATATTTCATGCTCAATATCATGGTGCCTATGTGCAATGTTTCACTGGGGAAATCAACATTTTATTACATAGATTGAAATTGGCTGCGTTTGGCTGGTTTTTAATCAATAGGCGTCTTGGAGGTGAAGCTATCATGATTCCGCAGCCAATCATTGGAGAGCACCATACCTACAGTATGGTTACTTAAATGGTACCATAGATCTGTCATAAAACAACTGTTGGTGTGAGATAACAAGCACCATTAGTTCCAGACGGCTTGGAAAAATCCCCAATTCGCAGGAGTAAAAATCTTTGCAATTACTAAATTGTTGTGTAGATTTGGACCAGAGAATTGCTGGTAGTTTTGAATAGAGAAATTTGAGATTTTCATTTTGTTGATATTGAACCAGGTCTTGGTCGTATGTGGAACCTGGTCTTAATTGTAGCAGTTAAAATGCTTGATATTGCTTGAATATTGCATAAAACAAAAGAGAAGACATCATTTGTTCCCTCTGCCCCTCTGTCTTCATCCTTTATTGTTGGCTGTTAGTCACATAAGCTGGTGTGGTAAATATATATTCTACCATTGAAAAGAAGTTGCCTTGATAGGCACTGTTTATTATTTTTCAATATGTTTACTTTTGCCCAGAATCATAGAATATCTGCCAGAGATTGGCTTTCTCTTCTTGCTCAATATTAAAAGAAGATATATACAACCTCCTGATTCATCCCACACAGAGAGTTACACAAATGAAGAAGACTGTCGTTTGCAAACCGATCCTTTTTGTTTATTGTCATGATAGGTCTGATTGGTGTAGTGTTCATTCTAGTTGAAAAAGAAATTGATGTATAACATCAATAACATTTTGAGAACATCAACATCCTAAGACTCTGACAATCTGTAGTTACCGGTACAACCATGAGCGTGAATACTGGGAACGAAATACTGTACATAAAACATTATGCTCAAATGTATACCAAATTTCTCAAACCTCCCAAGTATGCTGACAGAACTGCCAGCAAGCTGACTACGTACTTGCCATTTTGCATTTTTTTTTTCAAATTTGGAACCTTCATTCCCTGTGAAGAAATTAAAATGTGTTTACAAACCATATCAATCATAAAAACTTTTTTTTTATTGTATACCGGTACTTGCCTCCGGTCTTTCAAATCCACCTGTGCCTCTGAGAAAGTAAGGGATACAATTCAACCTTTCACAATAAACAGAAGCGTCATGCACCTACTTTTTTTAAGTGTGCACAACATGGAAACAGGTGCCAACAAATACTGATATTAAAAGGAAAATCCACTTGGCTAAAAAATCTGAGGGGGCACGTGCCCCCTCAATTGCAATGGGCATGACAACTCTGAAAAATAAATATACACTCACCGTCGCCAACCACTTCATCAGGTACAACTTGCAATTACCTGGTTGGACCCTTTTCTGTCTTCATTCTTCATGGCATAGATTCAACAAGGTGCTGGAATCATTCCTCGATGATATTTGTCTATACTGATATTATTGCAGCACGCAGGTGCTGCAGATTTGTTGGCTGCACATCCATGATGCAAATCTCCTGTTCAACCACATTCCAAAGGTGCTCGATTGGATTGAGATCTGGTGACTGTGGCCCATTGTTTGCCAGGAAACATCCCACAACATTACACCACCACCAGCAGCCAGGGGTGGGCAAACATAGATCAAAATGTATTTTAACCCTGGTCTCCATAACCGCCGCCGACGGACACTCTTGAAATTACTGTAGCGGCTTTAATTTTGTGAAGTTAATATTTGTACAAAGAACACAACATCTATTTGCAAATAATATATTACTGTATTGACGTGGATATTGTTATTGACTGGAAAGCATACAAAGTATATGATGTCATTAGATTTGTTTTCTTCATTTCATTACTCACCATGACAACTTGAAAGCGCTCACGCCTTTTCATGTTAGAAAAGACAAGCTGGTAGCTATGTATGTTGTTTGGGAATACAGATTTGAAAATGGACTTGCTCACTGAAAGCCATAATGATTTTGAGGTGAGTACCATAAGTAAACATTGCTTATATGTGTGGTGTTTGTTGTCAATGTTTGATGCTTTAAAATGTGTAATATCTGTCAGATTGATGCAACCCTGCTTTGAAAACGTGATATATATGAGCAGACAAGCTGGGAGGTGGAAATATTGCTGGTGCAGTTCTGTCAAAAAACGAGTTGCACTGTTTAGCTGTAGAGCCATCTAACTAGGTGATGTTTTCTCAGATTACTTCCAAATTCATTGAAATATGGAAACATTCCCATCCTCTTGCCATAGCTAGCTAATGTTCCAGGTTGTCTATCTGGCTACAGTACCAAGAAGAGGTGTGGCTGCATTATTTTTCTCTTACAACGCAACATTTGTTATATTCAAACTAGACTATATATAGCCGTGGTGGTCTGTATCTGGCAAAAGACATTCCTCATTACTTTCA
>JACXGM010005247.1:23951-35690 GCA_016801145.1 Umbra pygmaea
TGTGTGTGTGTGTGTGTGTGTGTGTGTGTGTGTGTGTGTGTGTGTGTGTGCGCGTGTGTGTGTGTGTGTGTGTGCGTGCGTGATGGGGGATGTGTTTTAAAGCGAGACATGTAATTGTAAGACAAGAGCTTACATTTATTCTGATCATGTATAGTAATTTCATCACTTTCTCAGCCCCTATTTCTCTCTTGCAACTAACTATAAGTTAGTGTAACTGATGTCCCAGGATGGGACACCTGTTCCATGTAGAACTGTATGGACTTGGAATTGTGTATATATGGTTATCGTTTGTGAAAATGTGTTCCTATTCCAGTGTGTATGTACTGTAGTTTTGTGTTATTGTGTGTGTGTATAGCAGCCGCACAAAACCCAGTGTGCAAAACAAAAAAACACTGGGTTTTGTGCGTTGCACACCATTCCATTCACTTCGGTCCCGAGCGTAATACGAGCCCGTCCTCCCCAATTAAGATCCACCAACCACGGCTGGTGTATAGGTATGTTTGCGTGTGCGCCACTCCCTGTTCTGCTGTTGCCTGATCGGGTTGATTGAGAGGCCGGTCTAATTAGTAATCGTTCTCAGCTGGTCTCCTTTCAGCCCAATAAAATGGTTTTATTTTGACACAATCGGATGCACTTTTGAGTTTGTCAGTCTTAACATTGCCAATGTCATATTGAGTGGCTGATGTAACACATACCAAGGATATTTGCTGTTGTGACAAAACATCCATCTTTTGGGCTTGGAAAACAGGCACTGATTGGGGTAGCTGCAACGGATTGCTCCCGGTCTCATCACTTTGCAAAGCGGATGGATCATGGACATGTAGCTTCTGACTCGTAACGTTAATGCCAGAAGCACTAGCAGCAGACTCATTGCTGATGCTACTCGCGGCAGAATCAGAATTTGCGCCCCCTGGTGGCGCTTAATTGGAAATATACTCATTGCTAGACTATGATGTGAAACAACCCGTTGCTCGTTTTCAGATTTGATTGTATGGAGTAAATTCTTAACGATCAATCAATCGATCGTCGATCGTTAGCATCCCTAATGCGTACGCTCTGTACCTATGTTAGCTCAGTGTTTCGTGCCACTGGAAGAGAGCACGTAAGCTATATATATATACTGTTGTGCAACTCACTTGAGGAGTACCCTGCAATATTGTAAATCAATCTCCGGATCTGTACTAATAAAACCAAAGTTCATTTCATCCATCAACTGCCCCTTTGATCTCTCTCTCTCTTCATTTCATACTGCCAACGTGACAGTTAGGAAGGGATGTGAAGTCAGGGTTCAGTGGTAGAGGACAAGGAGAAAGAGTATCTAACATTGACTAAAGAGATAGATAGCTTGTCACAGTTGTGTAGGTGTTGAAGAAAGGGGGCCAAACAGGAAGTGATGTTCTGTGGTATTTAATAAACTCAAGTAAAAGATGATCTCAATCAGAATTGCTTCTTATTTGCGGACGGACAAATATTGTAGCTGTACGACGTCTATATATATTATACACTATGCTCTTATCGCAGCATAGAACATGGTTTACACAGCGTAAGCCTGGCTAAACAATACACAATATACAAAAACCTACTCTGGGTGTGACTCATAATGTGGAAAAGACACAATCAGCAGAATAGGTTGTTTAGTCTCTCTGGTCTGAAATAAGGAAAAGCTACACTCACCAAAAGGATTATTAGGAACACCCGTTCAATTTCTCATTAATGCAATTATCTACTCAACCAATCACATGGCAGTTGCTTTAATGCATTTAGGGGTGTGGTCCTGGTCAAGACAATCTCCTGAACTCCAAACTGAATGTCAGAATGGGAAAGAAAGGTGATTTAAGCAATTTTGAGCGTGGCATGGTTGTTGGTGCCAGACAGGCCGGTCTGAGTATTTCACAATCTGCTCAGTTACTGGGATTTTCACGCACAACCATTTCTAGGGTTTACAAAGATTGGTGTGAAAAGGGAAAAACATCCAGTATGCGGCAGTCCTGTGGGCGAAAATGCCTTGTAGATGCTAGAGGTCATAAGTAAATGGGCCGACTGCTTCAAGCTGATAGAAGAACAACTTTGACTGAAATAACCACTCCTTACAACTGAGGTATGCAGCAAAGCATTTGTGAAGCCACAACACTCACAACCTTGAGCCAGATGGGCTACAACAGCAGAAGACCCCACCGGGTACCACTCATCTCCACTACAAATAGGAAAAAGAGGCTACAATCTGCAAGAGCTCACCAAAATTGGACAGTTGAAGACAGGAAAAATGTTGCCTGGTCTGATGAGTCTCAATTTCTGTTGAGACATTCAGATGGTAGAGTCAGAATTTGGCGGAAACAGAATGAGAACATGGATCGATCATGCCTTGTTACCACTGTGCAGGCTGGAGGTGGTGGTGTAATGGTTTTGGGGGATGTTTTCTTGGCACACTTTAGGCCTCTTAGTGCCAATTTGGCATTGTTTAAATGCCACGGCCTACCTGAGCATGTCCATCCCCTTTAGGCTCCCATGTACCCATCCTCTGATGACTACTTCCAGCAGGATAATGCATCATGTCACAAACCTCGAATCATTTCAAATTGATTTCTTGAACATGACAATGAGTTCACTGTACTAAAATGGCCCACACAGTCACCAGATCTCATCCCGATAGAGCATCGTGCCCTGGATGTGCATCCCACAAATTTCCAACTACAAGATGCTATCCTATCAATATGGGCCAACATTACTAAAGAATGCTTTCAGCACCTTGTTGAATCAATGCCACATATAATTAAGGCAGTTCTGAAGGCGAAAGGGGGTCAAACACAGTATTAGTATGGTGTTCCTAATAATCCTTTAGGTGAGTGTATAATCCACCTTGAAAGGAAACAATGAACCTCACCACTCCCTTGGACACCAGCATTTATATAACAGCTAATCAACACCGGCTGCATGTAATCAGAAATCAGATCACACAAGCACTTGATTAACTATACTAAGACCTATCCATAGCTCCTGGTGTCCAGGGGGGTGGTGCCAAGTTCCATACTACACACACATACCTTTATACATAACTAAAACTACAGTACACACACACTGGAATAATATGAAATGAACACAATAAACAGAAATATGCATATATTTAAAAAAAATGAGTCCATATCTTAGTCCATGGAATGTCCCGTTTGGGGACCGAAGGACAGGTGGTTGGCCAGGGTGAAGCGAAAGCCCACCACACGGCCATAGCTCCCCCAAGAAATGTCCATGGGGAAATTTTGACAGAGTCTCTCCGAACCCTTGCTGCCCGACTGCTTCGCCCTCTCATGTCGGACATGCAGCCCGGGTGCATCTGTTCCTGTGGCAGGTTTCGAGTCTCTCTTGGTAAGGCTGTTCATTTTGTCACAGTTGTGTAGGTGTTGAGGAAGGAGAGACCAAAAAGGAAGTGATGTTCTGCGGTATTTAATGAACTCAGGCAAAAGATTATCTGAAACAGTATTGCTTCTTATTTGCGGACGGACAAAAAAATCTCAGTTGATGCTCCTACAGCTGTCTCCAATCTCATTCTGATTAGCAACAGAGGGAGTACGGCTTTGAGATGTGCGTTATCAAGTAGATTTATTTGGGAACAATTCTCGTGAAACACAAAACAGCCCCCATTGCATACAGTGCCTTGCGAAAGTTTTCGGCCCCCTTGCACATTTCGACCTTTTGCCACATTTCAGGCTTCAAACATAAAGATCTAAAACTGTAATTTTTTGTGAAGAAGCAACAAAAAGTGGGACACAATAATGAAGTGGAATGAAATTTATTGGATATTTCAAACTTTTTCAACAAATAAAAAACTGACAAATTGGGTGAGCAAAATTATTCAGCCCCTTTTTTTTCAGTGCAGTAAACTCTCTCCAGAAGTTCAGTGAGGATCTCTGAATGATCCAATGTTGACCTATATGACTAATGATGATAAATAGAATCCACCTGTGTGTAATCAAGTCTCTGTATAAATGGACCTGCTCTTTGATAGTCTCAGAGGTCCATTGAAAGCACAGAGAGCATCATGAAGAACAAGGAACACACCAAGCAGGTCTGAGATACTGTTGTGGAGAAGTTTAAAGCTGGATTTGGATACAGAAAGATTTCCCAAGCTTTAAACATCCCAAGGAGCACTGTGCAAGCGATAATATTGAAATGGAAGGAGTATCAGACCACTGCAAATCTACCAAGACCCGGCCGTCCCTCTAAACTTCATACAAGGAGAAGACTGATCAGAGATGCAGCCAAGAGGCCCATGATCACTCTGGATGAACTGCAGAGATCTACAGCTGAGGTGGGCGAGTCTGTCCATAGGACAACAATCAGTCGTATACTGCACAAATCTGGCCTTTATGAAAGAGTGGCAAGTAGAAAGCCATTTCTGAAAGATATCCATAAAAAGTGTTGTTTAACGTTTGCCACAAGCCACCTGGGAGACACGCCAAACATGTGGAAGAAGTTGCTCTGGTCAGATGAAACCAAAATCGAACTTTTTGGCAACAATGCAAAACGTAATGTTTGGCGTAAAAGCAACACAGCTCATCATCCTGAACACACCATCCCCACTGTCAAACATGGTGGTGGCAGCATCATGGTTTGGGCCTGCTTTTCTTCAGCAGGGACAGGGAAGATGGCTAAAATTGATGGGAAGATGGATGGGAGCCAAATACAGGACCATTCTGGAAGACTCCTGATGGAGTCTGCAAAAGACCTGAGACTGGGACAGAGATTTGTCTTCCAACAAGACAATGATTCAAAACATCAAGCAAAATCTACAATGGAATGGTTCGCAAATAAACATATCCAGGTGTTAGAATGGCCAAGTCAAAGTCCAGACCTAAATCCAATCGAGAATCTGTGGAAAAAACTGAAAACTGCTTTTCACAAACTTTCTCCATCCAACCTCACTGCGCTCGAGCTGTTTTGCAAGGATGAATGGGCAAAAATATCAGTCTCACGATGTGCAAAATATAGAGACGTACCCCAAGCGAATTACAGCTGTAATCGCAGCAAAAGGTGACGCCCAATTTTTCAGTTTTTTATTTGTTAAAAAAGTTAGAAATATCCAATAAATTTCGTTCCACTTCATGATTGTGTCCCACTTGTTGTTGATTCTTCACAAAACATTACAGTTTCGTATCTTTATGTTTGAAGCCTGAAATGTGGCAAAAGGTCAAAAAGTTCAAGGGGGCAAAATATTTTCGCAAGGCACTGTATTTAGACTTGAGGAGATGATGTGAGCTACAGTGGTGGATGCTCTTTAATGGCGTTGCAGCACAACATTGTTAATAACAATCTAGTCTCACAAGCCAGAGGGCTATTTCCACAATATTTGAATGGCTATAGTATAGACTTGTTGTTAGGTCTGGCCATGTGAGACTAGTGACAATAAGGCAAACCTTAGTGTATTTAAAAAGTTACACCAAATCGTGGCATCATAATCTAATGTTGAACAACACTAAAAGCATTATTATTATATTTGTCACGCAAAACCGATGAAACTTAAGCTGAAAGTAAAAAAGCTAACATTAACTGGACTGCTACTTGGGTAAAATAGTTAGCTAGATCATTACGTAAATTAGTAAATTATTTAGTCTAGGCTACTAAAACGATCACCAAAGCAACATGAACTGTTAAGAATTTTAGCAGTTTATGCTAAATATCCATGGAAAGCTGGGAACCTACAGGTTTCTCACCTTGACCTTGTTCAGGTATGGATCAACTTTCTGTTCTGACCTCAACAAGTCTGGGCAAATAACTGAGTAGGCACCAATCATGAGGCAGCATTTTTATATCATCATGTAGACTTCACACAAGGTAATTTAATGTATTTTAAACTACAAAATACAAAACACTCAAGTATCCTGATACAAAATATGAAGACATTTTTATCAAGCCTATCAACTAAAAATTACTAAATTCTATTTTGTATCTCAAATACGTATTTGAAATACCGGTACATGTATTATAAATACTCGCCATCCCTGCCAGCAATCTGGACCATTGATACAAGGCAGGATGAATATGTCATCTAAATGTTGCAGCAGAAATTACAGAACCGAACAAAGGCTGCAATTTATTAGGCTAGTCACTCCATACTGTAGCGTCGCATGAATAAATAATAATAAATCTTCGGGAAGGATAGACAAATGTCGGTTTGCAACACTTCTAAGTGAACCAAATAGTGGAAGTTCTGACATACTAACATTAAGAAATATAACTTAATGGAAATTCGATGTAGGCTGTAGCCTATTTATTTTGTTCAATAGATTACAGTGATAGTACAGCTATAATTGTGTACCTGTTAAAATAAAACATTAAAAAAATGATGTTCTTCTGGATATGTAGGCACATTAACTTTTTTATATTTGAATTGGCTGATCAACATCAAAAACTATTTTATACAGTACAATACAATATACAGATTTTAGCTTGATAAATGTGACATTTGGCATAGTTATTAAAAGTACTTGTGTCGGTACTCTTATCAGCAAGTACCCAAAATGAAATACTCTGTACTTGTACTCGTTCAATAAAAAGTGGTATCGGCCCATCCCTAATATGAACCACGACAAAACAAATTGGCACTACCAAACAGATAACGTACATACTGGCATTTAAGTGCAGTAGGCTACCAAAAATACTGACATAACACTTTGAGCTGACGCAGGCTCTATCTGAACTCCTTGAACATGTCGGTGCATGAATCGTTCGTCATTTAAAATTAAAACCGGGAACAGGGGTGAATTGAGATCGCGATTTTATAAGGATTAATCGTGCAGACCTACCCAGAATGGTACCAAACTTCTACCGTAGTACAAATAGGTTCTGTACTTATAAAACGAGGCATTGAAAAGTTTGAAGGTACACCAGAAGTATATCTAAGTAACACTTGCCTGATGGCTGCTACTCTCAGCTGCTAGACAATATATGTTGTGCTGTGTGCGTGATCTTGCGGGATCTTGCGGGATCACGGTAGCAGCCGAGAGTAGCAGCCATCAGGCAAGTGTTATTTAAATATACTTCTGGTGTACTTACAAACTTTTCAATACCTAATTTTATAAGTATAGAACCTATTTGTACTACAGTAGAAGTTTGGTACCATTCTGGGTATTATTAGTGTGCTTATTTACGAGATACACCCATGGTTCCATTAATGCCTGGACTAAGCCATTCGGCTGAAAGCGCTAACTCGACCAATGTTATAACAAGGGAAAAAAGCTTATGGGGGTTGTTTGGCTCGAGGTCAAGGTGCAAAGGACACTAGAGTTATATTACCCCGAACCATCATTTTAAAATTGCCTTTGTATTAGATCGAACCAGTCTGACAATTCCCCTCTAACCTCTGCCATAAAAAGGGCATTTTTGCCCAGAGAATTGCAGCTCACAGGATATTTTCTGTTTTTCTGACAATTCTCTGCAAAACCCTAGAAATGGATGTGTGGGAAAATCCCAGGAGATCAGCACTTTCTGAAATACTCAAACCAGCTCGCCTGGCACCAACAACAATACCATGTTCAAAGTAATTTAAATCACACCTCTTCCCCATTCTGATGCTTGGTTTGAACTTTATATGTGCTTACATGTATGTTACATTTACAAGATGCAGGCCTCCTTACTTTTCCTAGAATTTGTAAACAAGCAAATTCTTATACCTATATTGAGCTCCAATTGTATGAAATGATCTGACAACCCATGTGAGAGATGCAGAATCAGTCTCAACATTTGAGTCTATGCTGAAGACTCATCTCTTCAGTAAGTTCTATGATATAGTGTAGTCTGGCCCAGGGGGCTAAAAGTGTTGATGAAGTACCCATGCTGGTTTTGCCTGGTAGGCTCTCATCTCTACACTGGGTTATACTCGCTTCAGCACCACGCAGGGGTCAAGTTACTGGCGTGCTCATGTTGCCCCATGATACCCTACACTTGTGGGATGGGAGTACACTGTGTTTCATTGATATGTGACGGGGTACCAGAGACCGTTTGTATATTTATTTCTGGGGTCAGGGTTTTTCCCGAGGTACTAGACCTAAGGTATGCACACTCTAATGTTTCTGATGTCATGTTGATCCTAGGAGGACCCAAACCCTTGGAACATGCTTCAGGACCATGTGGCCTGATGACTCCTTCCTGTCTCCGTCCTGTGCCCACTTCACTGTGCTGGTGCCCACGTTACTGCTGTTGGTGATCATGTTTACAACTGGTGACTCCAGCTGTACAACTCCAGAGCATGTCCCGTTGTCCCTGGCCAAGACCACCCAATTGTGTTAATGCTACTGAAAGACTGTAGTCACAACCCACCGATTCCTATCCCCATTTATGAATTGAACACTGACAACAATATGACTTTAATACAGTGGGCTGTGTAACTTCAGATTGCCCACCCGCTACAGCCAGAAGAGGACTGCCCACCCCCTTGAGTTCGGCCCCTTCTAGGTTTCTTCCTAGGTTCCACCTACAGTGGCTAGAGTTTGTCCAAACTACTGTGCATCACTTGCTGTTGCTTGCTCTTTAGGGTTTTAGGCCGGGAATCTGTCAAAGCACTTTCTGACAACTTCTGTTGTAAAAAGGGCTTTCTAAAATAAATTTGATTGGTTGATTGATTGCTTGGTAAGGCATTCTTTGCAGAATAAATTGACGTCATTTAATGATAAAATTCTCTATTATATTATTATAATAATTATTATAATAAATAGATAGCAGGTTGCAAATCAAAGACTGTTACATTGTTTGCTGATTCCAGCCATTCAGTATTATCTACGATTTCAATTTAAATTGATCTATTTTTTTACCAAAACACATCAGCTACAGAACATGGCTAGAAATGAAAAAATACAGTTGCACTAGCTAGAGTAATGTTGATCATATATCAGCAATAACGTGGATAGCTAATCTGTTTTGTACTAACAATTTATTTAACTATCCGAAATCACAGCCTAGATTGGGATAGGATGTGGTAGCTACTTATTTTCATTTCCATACCATTTCTTGGTGATTAACATGGCAAAATAACATGTTTACATATTAGTCTATTGTTGGTCTGATTGGCTATGGTGCACTAGTCTGTCAAGGGTTCAAGACTAACACATTGTTAATAGTGCTTATTGAGTACACTGTATATTGTCTAGATGTTCATTCCTTGATGCACAAATGCTTACGCTTTGCTTTTGTAATTTCCCAACATTATATGAAAGTATGGGACTGTGAAAATAATCAAATATTTGTTTGTCAGAAAAAGTTAAAGGGCAGGGTGTTATTCTTAGTTGTGTTTACAGTTATTTCAACCTATTTTAATCAAAAATAATATTGTTAATTATATCACATCAAGTACTCCAAAGTTAAGTGTTTGATCATTTCTAGCACTCATACCCCAATTCTTGAACTCACAGTCAATTGCACAGTTTTTTTAAATTGCAGATTTATATTCTGCTTTCAGACAATAGCCTGCTACAACAGCCTGTTACAACTGTGCTGGCGAGGTGGCGTAGTGATTTGGGCATCTTTCTGGTGTCCAAAAGTTCCCTAATTTTACTCCCCCAACCACCAAGGTGAAAGCACTTACGTTCTGTCTGTGAGCACAACATTTAACCCTTGTCCAGGACATTGCTGCAAATTTGTTCATATCAACTTTCCTGGAGAATTACAGGTCAAATACAGCAGGCTCTGGACCTCGCACATAGTAAGAACTGTAAAACCTTGATTTAGAGTCTTACAATGTATATACTAATCAATAAATTGACAATTTCTTCAGTGACTGATGTTAATGAAAATACAATTATTCATCCCTGTTCTCCAGGTTAGCATATGTGGTTGGCTGGGTATGGCTACCTCATGGAATTGGACTGTCCTTTCTGCTGACAATAGTTCTGTTAATCCTATCTTTATATCTTTTTCCCCTCACTTTGTGCCACCAGATGTGGATTGGAGAACAGGGTCGGTGAGGAGGGGACTATGGGGATTGTGAGTCATGGCAATTTACAGGGGTGCTTCAGGCCCATGATTTAAAGGAGGATCTGAGTGCCGGCTGCTGTGTGTCAGATGCTAATCCAGCTGGGCTAATAGCGCTCCCCTCCAGGGCTCGTTGGTTCTAGCTGTTGCTGTCTCTAGCATCTTCTCTTAAAGTTTGCTTCTTGTCAGTGGTTGGCTCAATAACGTAGAAAACAAACTGTACATACATACATACATACATACATTCAGAAGTGGACAGTACATTACAGACACCTTTCAAACCTCACTCTATTGGCTGATTTCTGTAGGGAGGAGTAGGCTTAATTTACTCAAGAGATGTTAGAGAAAGATTAGTGGCTATATGAGATGTTTAACTGATGTTATCGCTGCTAATTGAGGTGCAACAAGCTATTGAATAAAGGGCATGACATGAGTTTTTGTTGAATTAACCACTAATGTTAAACCTTCACTATGTAATTTTGTTGAAAATAGAAAAAGATTGAAACATAAAATTAGGTACTACAAAATATAGATAATATTTGCATAGCAAAACTAACATTTCAGAATATCTACTGTAACTAGCAAGCAATGCATGTTATTGAAAAAATAACACTTTGTATTTTGAGGAATCAGAAATTGGTAATATTTTACCTGTGTTCAATTAAAACTAGTTCTGTCAGTTAAACGCGTTATTAACGGCGTTAACGCAAGCCCATTTTAATGGCGTAATTTTTTTATTGCGCGATTAACGCAAATCCAGATCACAACAATTGGCCAAGCAAACCTTGTAGTTTTTTCACATGCTTTGCAACAACTAGTAACATTAGAAAAACTACAAAACCACACCAGATCTTGCTAGAGCGGAAACAAAACAACAGGCACATTTGTTTGTGCTTGTGTTGCGAGCTGGCCAAAGAGTAGTAGGCTACGTTACGTTTTGAGTGGATGGCGAGCGCGAGACGCCGATATCGAAGCCAATAAAATTCTAAATGGAAAGTTTACTTTTAAAAAGTTGCCAAATGGTTCCATTGACAATACCAAAGTGACGTGTGTTAGGTCGTGAACTGAGCTATCATTGCAGCACGTCCACTCTGAAATATCACTTGATGGCAAAGCATACAGCTGATGCGAAATCTCCGCCCCCTCGTGAAAGCCAGGTGACAATGGATGACTTCAGACAGTATGCCAATGTTGTTTTCAATCAAAAAACACAAAGCAAACCGATCCACTTTCCCATGTAGATAAGAGCATTAAAATGAGAAACAAATTATGGGACAAAAACAAATCAAGATTTAGAACAGATAAAAATGTGCGATTAATTGCGAGTTAACTATGACAATAATGCGATTAAATATTTTAATTGTTTGACAGCACTAATTAAAACATATATTAAACAAAAAATAATACAAAAATATTTTTAAATCTTATTAATAACACCGTGATCATTATATACAACACAGTGATCATTATATACAACACCGTGATCATTATATACAACACCGTGATCATTATACACAACACTGTGTCATTATATACAACATCATGATCATTATATACAACATCATGATCATTATATACAACACCATGATCATTATATATAACACCATGATCATTATATACAACACCATGATCATTATATACAACACCATGATCATTATATACAACACCATGATCATTATATACACATCATGATCATTATATACACATCATGATCATTATATACAACACCATGATCATTATATACAACATCATGATCATTATATACACATCATGATCATTATA
>JACXGM010005248.1:0-35934 GCA_016801145.1 Umbra pygmaea
TCACAGGAAGTAATCTGTAAATGTGTAAAAACAGTTTTGTGTTGTACACATTACCCTGTATTTTTGTGGATATGATTTTACACATCACAAATGTAAAAATACACATTTGCAGATAGTGAAATATTTGCGCATCATTGTACACATTTGTAGATTGTATTCTGTGGGTTACAAATATTAAAGTCCAATTAATTCTTCCATATATCTTGGCCAGGTCGCCATTTCAAATGAGAATCTGTTCTCACCTAGTTAAATAACAACAACAAAAATGATTGGCTGATAGCCGTGGTATATGACAACCTACACCAAGGATATGACATCACATTACTTTCTACTGCTCTAATTGAGTTGAATACTGGTTTATAAAAGCAAGTAATCTCGGCAGTTTGTTATATGTTGTAAATTTACCACGGCTAAGCTCTGTGTCCAGGAACTCCGCAATATGTTGAGCATATAAACAGCTCTTAGAAGTGGTATTTTGGCCATATACCCCCCTATATCCCCTCATGCCCTATTGCTTACAGTAAATTCACCACTCATATCCCATTATCTTTTATAATCATTACAAATTAGTGTCTCAAATAACACATAAACTTTCTCCCCCTGGTTATGTTCTTTAGAAACACAAAATGAATTATTCTATTTTCTTAATCTCTGTGAACCTTAGTTCCATCAGGTGGATTGGTCATACTTCTATCACATAGATACAATATTACTATATATATATTTATATATATATGCGATAGTAGAATACATGATAGGAATAAAGTGAAAACTGTGGTGGCTGTCCACCAGATACTGTTATGGTTCAGAAATGAATAGGCATTAAGAACCAATGCCTAATTTCCTGATGAGAACGCGTCTCTAGAATTTTCTTCACCCACTTTGCTTCAGGGTGTTGACCTGCTCCCCTAGACTGTTCGGAGGATGACATTATGGCAACTAATGACATAGTCATCATCATTAAGTAAGTTGTATGATGATTGTAAAGAATTAAGGCCCAAAAACAGCATAGGGGACTGGAAACATTAGTGGCTATGTACAAAAATAATGTCTTCTAAAACATGCATCTCATACAATGGTCGCTGGATACATCTGGGGTGAAAATCTTTAGTATTTGGGTTGCATAGTGCTCTTACACTTTCAACTTCTGTGCTATTTACCTATGTACTGTACCTCTTGCTTTTTCCTCTATGAACTTTTTTTTGGACCGACAGCAGTGTGTTCGTCTGGCAGGCTTATATACTTTACTCAAGTACTTTAATTACCACAATTCAGAGCAGCAACTCTGCTTAATTAAACACAGTGGTGACATTGAGGCAGTACTGAACCCTTAAAACCTCTGGGTGCCCCCGAGGCACCCAAGCCAAAAACATTTTTGCCGTCCAGCCATGATCCTCGCCTCTTCTGCCAGCATATCTCACTGTCTGGCAGGGCCCCTTCTAGGGGCTGACCAGGAATTCCACACCCCTCTCATGATTCTGGGCTGGGGGGATCAAGAGGTCAATCCTGAGGTATTGGGACCCCTTCCCAGCCTGTGGTGAGCTCTGCTTCTGGCCTGTGGGGACTTTGACCGGCAGTCAGGGACTGCCTTGTCCACTCCTCGCCCCTGGAACAGTCCTGCCTCCTGCCCGCTCCAGCCAACCAGACCAAGTCTTTTATATCCCCCCAAAAAAGACTCTGGGGAATCAGGGGCTTTTTTCCTGCTTGGCGCGGCTGATGCCCACCAGAAAAGTGTAATGGCCTCAGTTGGCATTGAAGGAGGCACTGGAGAGGGTTGGAGAGCTAATGGAGCGGGTCTGGCACAGTTGCAGCCTCCTGGTCTAGCGTCGGTGCCTAATGATGGTGGCAGTGTGCCTGTAGTGGAGCCGGCAAGACAGGGGACTGGAGTGGAGCCAGCTTGGCAGGGGCCTGTAGTGGAGCCGGCGGGGTAGGTCCCTGGAGTGAAGCGAGATGATATCATTGTTTATAAAACAGGTTCGGCAATATCTGCAATTTGATTGGCTAAAATTGCATTCTAAGCCTATGCCAATTCCCTGATATCCGCACTTAGACATTTTGTTTTACAAACGGCGCAACCCCCCTGTGGACTATACTTGATGGCGCGCTATATGGAATGTTTTTTACACAAGATAATTATAGTCATTATTTTTGTTCTGTACTGTTGTTATAGACCAGCTATTCCGAAAGTAGGATACAAAATAAATTGTTGTTCAACATGTATTTCAATATTCAAAGTGCCTATACGTTATTAAAGTGATGTTTTCATGTCTGAATAGCCCAGTCTCACTGGTGAAAATAATCACCAATTAGTGTCTGGATAAAAATCTACATAATGACAAATATCAAATAGGCTAACTGGCATCCAAACAGAAAAAATATACTTGAGAAAAGACCTCCAGTAGGCAAATCAAACTATACAAACTGGACAATTACCATATGTAATGCTAAAGTACAATTAAGTAAAAAAGGAAGAAAAATTTAATACAGTAAGATCACATAGGCTACTCACTTCTACAGCACATATAAGCTTATATAATTACCACCCAAATCGTTCATGTTTTTGAAAACAATTCATAATCTTATTGGACAGATTAACTATTACTTCACGCTGTGTGGAATTCCAGCGGAATTCAACTGGCCTGTAGCTGTGGCGGCAGGCTTTAGCAAGACGGCTATCACCACCACGAATAACTCTTATTTATCCAGCTTTTTGTATTTATCAAGCTTCTCAGAATTACTCATAAGAACACTGCTAAGACTTGAATTAAGAGTAAGAGAATTCTTGGCTCAAGCTGCCCTTAAAAGTTAGTTATCAAACAACTCAGTCTTACTTTTAAGTGAAGTGTAGGACTAAATCTTAAGCGTCAGTCTTAGAGCTGATTCACAACACTTTGCTGTGCCGCAAACTGGATTTTGGATAACAACAGGCAAGGACCAATCACTGGATAGATGTATTTGTTTAAGAATCTTCTCAGATAAATTCATGTTCAATGGTGACATTCCTAAGAGGAGTTGACATTCAACACGCATTTGACAATAAGGAATTTGAGAGAATCCATTATGATATACACATTGTAAATTAAAGATCAAGAAAGTTTTCAACACTATTTCCACTATTTAGAATTACAAATTTCAAACCTGTTAAGAACTTGCCTGTATATAGCCTAGAGTTAATGATGTAATCATAGCCACCATGGATTCCAAAAGAAAACTGAACTGGAAGGAAAAAGAAACACTGCTTGCTGAATGAGCTGAATTTCTGAGCGTAGAATGTGAAATCTGCGCTTCCACTGGCCAATCCCACTCCACCACACTTTGTGTGATATGGTGTCCATTGTGAAGGGATACAACATAAAAACCTTACTTATTGGCTATACTAGGATACAGTGTGCTATTAATAAACTATGAAACAATTGTGTATAAAAAATAGCTTACAAAATAGGCTTTTGTGGGCATTAGAAAGCCGCGATTACAATGTGGGAGACTCTCTGGACATCCGGGACACTTGGGATATCTGCATTTTTCCTGCGAGGAAATAAAGCATCATCACCACCTTCAATTCATCGCCCCTCAGTCGCTGACAAAGATGATACCTGTTCTGTCCAAATAATACAGTTTAATTAACTGCACATTGTCAAACAATTCAAAAGCATTCTTCCTCTCCTGAAAGATTTGTGCACGTCTCTGTCTCCTCTGTGCCATCACAAGCCCCTACTGGCAACTCCTAACCACTCTAGATACCTCTCGCACAGTCTGAAATAGCTGGGAGAGTAAGAGTGATTCTTAGCTTTGAGAAATTTGATAACTTGCTTTTATACTTCAATTTGAGAGTAGGATTACATTTTGTAAATTCTCAGCACTTAAGACTAAAATGGCACTTTGAGACGCTTGATAAATACGGGCCCAAATCCGAATTTAAAATGTACAGCAGAGAGAGAGAGAGAGATCTAGAAAGAATCGACTTTTTAGACATTAACAATTATAAAAACGTTGATATTTTGGAAACTTCCATCTACCTCAAGCCGCAGAGTATAACACACTTTTACGCGCAGACTGTTATAGACACCTCATAGAAAATATACCAGTTGGTCAAATCCTTAGACTACAACATTTACTTGATCGTTTTATTACTGACTGTGTTTGTTTTATGTGATTGTGTTGCTTTATTCTTGCTTTTTAATTGCTTTTAATTGCTCTGTTTGTTTACTGTATATTGTTTTTATGTGACCTACACAGGTCATTGCTGCAAATGAGGACTTGTTCTCACTCAACATACCTGTTTAAATAAAAAATAAATAATAAAATGCCTTTATACAGTACATTTTGTACATTGTAAACAATACCTCTAAACATACTGTGGTGTCTACACCGAGTTACACCATTATGTTATCAATCATTTTGTTAATAAATGATAATGTGCGAAAGTGGCAGTTAAATGATCACGTGTGGCTATATGTCTATACTGTACATACAGTTGTATGCAAACGTTTAGGCACCCCTGACAATTTCCATGATTTTAATTTATAAATAATTGGGTGTTTGGATTAGCAATTTAATTTTTATCTATCAATTAACTGAAGGACACAGTAATATTTCGGTAGTGAAATGAGGTTCATTGGATTAACAGAAAATGTGCAATATGCATAAATTAATTAGACAGGGGCATAAATTTGGGAACCCTTGTCATTTTGTTGATTTGAATACCTGTAACTTCCTAGCACTGATTAATTGGAACACACAATTGGTTTGGTGAGCTCATTAAGCCTTGAACTTCATAGACAGGTGCATCCAATCATGACAAAAGGTATTTAAGGTGCCCAATTGCAAGTTGTTGTTCTCTTTGACTCTCCTCTGAAGAGTGGTGACATGGGGGCCTCAAAAAAACTCTCAAATGACCTGAAAACAAAGATTGTTCCACATTATGGTTTAGGGGAAGGCTACAAAAAGCTATCACAGAGATTTAAGCAGTCAGTGTCCACTGTGAGGAACATAGTGAGGAAATGGAAGACCACAGGCACAGTTTTTGTTAAGGCCAGAAGGGTCAGTCCAAGTAAAATATGGGAGAGGCAAAGGTGAAGGATGGTAAGAATGATCAAAAACAGCCCACACACTACCCCAAAGACAGGCATGCAAACAGGTCAGGGGTAAAAAAGGTGAAAAGATATACTCCTTCCAGAAGAAGATGTAGTAAATGTTTTATTTAAATGCATAATTCTTGTGCACTTTGATTTGCACCGTAATATTTTTATTTGTTATCTTTTGCATGTTTGTGTGCTGCTGCACTTCCCTGTGTGTGTGCAACAAACATAATGTGGATGCGCTGTGCATACGCCTAGGTGCATTTGACAAATTTGCTGTTAAAATAACAATGACATCCTGCAACATTGCCTTTAGAACAGGTTTTTGTTGATCAATGGCGCAATCACTTTCCGATGCCTCAAGATAGCAATACACACAGAATAATTCTGAACACACCTCCCTGTTAGACCAGCACGGCCATGGGCTCAAATATAGGCGCATGTGCATTTGCTATTTAAAAGACGCGGGCGCCAGATGGGAAATTGACAACTGCGTCTGTCTTAAACTACCAAAGACACTTGCATTCGGGCTTTGCGCTGCATTGCGCCGGGTGCAAAATAGGGCCCGGTATCTTACATCTCTGCGTCTATTTCCTGCAGTCGTGTTGGCCCAGATGGTAGCCTATATTTAGTCTAGTATGATTGTGATACACTTATGCTTATTATAAAGAAACAAATAGTAACTTTTTAGAATTTGTCACATATTGTTGGAAAAGAAAGATCTTGCGTAGTCTGTTACTTTGTGGTACATACTGTAGGCCTTTTTTGGCCTTTATGCGGTTTATGAGCACTTAATCTAAACATACATTGTCATCTAGACAACTGATCTTGGTGCGTCAAGCTCTTTGTTTTAACATATATTTTGATCATGAATGTATTGCTAATAATATATAATATATACAATTTTAGTTTATATGCACACATTCACACAGATATTTAAATAGGCCTACTTTTTTCATCACTGGTTTTTGGAGTTCGCTGTGCAATACGCACCATCAGCTAAGCTGTACTTCATGGAGGAGAGAGTGAGTTTCTAAAAGGAGACAAAGGTAGAGTGGTCTGCAGAATACAGAGCCTGTGTATCATAGTATCTTTACACTCTACCCCCTTCCCGCCAGCACCCCCTGCCGAAAATTACTTCCCGCGCGTCTGCCAGCCGGTTAAATCGGCCATTCTACACAGTTGAAAACCTTGATGTGTATGATAGGAGACAGGCTCAGACACACACGCCGCGTACCGCTGACGTTACCAAGCATGGAACACCTTGCTGCGCGCAACCGGTACTATTTAGCAGCTGTCCGCGGGCACTCAGTGCGAGAGTCTGAACTTGGATATGGATGAACTATATTCATTGCCTGCTTATTGGTTAACAGCTAGTGATTGGTTAATGAAGGTTGGCTATTGGTCAGAAAAAGAAAAAATAAATCTTGATCCATATAAACAACAACCCTTTTTAAAAATAGTTTGAGGTGGGAAAACTTGTCTTATGTTTGGCTCAATACGGTAATATTAAATTTAAATCAGTATTGAACAATTAGATTAACATTACCTAAAATTATTAATATTACTGTAACGTTACCTGACAGGACAATTAACGTTGTAAACTAGCTTGCTTTCCGACGGGCATTTAGTTCGGCAGTGTTCAGTTCGGTTCAGTTGTTGACGGACTGCTCAGTGTTGCAGACTTTGAAAAAAACCTCTCCCCACTCTGTCTCTGATTGGATGTGAGGTTTAGGCATTAGGAGTGATGATTAGTTCCAGAGCCAGTTGTAAATATGCGAAGCATGGGTAACAATTAGCCACGACACCCCCCTCCCCTCCCAAAATATTTTCTCATCTGATCTGCACAAATCACGTAGGTGACCCATTTTGGATTCAAAAAGGTGAGATTCACCTAAAGGTGATAAGTTTGCATGCCTGCAAAGACCTACAACATCATCCTGTTACAGATGGTGTTACTGTGTATCGTTCAACAATTCAGCGCACTTTGTACAAGGAGAAGCTGTATGGGAGAGTGATGCGGAAGAAGCCTTTTCTGCACACAACGCTTGAGGTATGTAATTGCACATTGGACAAGCCAGCTTCATTTTCGAAGAAGGTGCTGTGGACTGATGAAACAAGCAGAAGCAGGCTGTCCATGCTCAACTACCATCAAACCTAACTGAACTGGAGATGTTTTGCAAGGAGGAATGGTCCAAAATACCTTCATCCAGACACTTATTACAGGCTATAGGAAGTGTTATTTGATAGCTCAAAATGAAATTCCTGATCCAAACACCCAATTATTTATAAATGAAAGTCATGGAAATTGTCAGGGGTGCCTAAACGTTTGCATATGACTGTATATGTAATGATATTATGATTTCTCCCATATTTGGTATTGTCCAGGTTTCCCGCTCCCATACTCACATGAAAATATAAAATTGTTAGTTAACCTATCAATCTCTTTTATTCATTAGTTACAGCTGCAATCACTTGTTAATTGTCTGTGTATTTAAGTCCGGTCTATAGTGTTTGTAGCTGTTACGTGTCATGTTCTGCAGTCCGTTTGTGTATGTGTATTCTCCAGTAATACTTAAAGCTTGTCTTGCCCCACAAGCGTTTTGATTTATTGGGTTCTATTTTAACGATCTGATATGCAAGGCTCAAACACAAAACTTAAGTGACAATGTGGGCGGGTCCCATCGGCGCTGTTGCTAATATGCCAGTGTGATAAATTACACTTGCGCCCGATGCAAATCTAAAATGGGTAGATCTAAACTTGCTAGTAATAGGTGTGGTCTGGGCGTAACGTGCAATAAACAAATAAGAGCAACATCTCACAGTCCCTTTAAGAGCAGGTGTGTTTGTTCCATGGTGGATTTGCCTGGTCTTGTCAGGGCCGTAAAACAAAGAGAAGTTACATTGTGTGGGGATGGGAGAAACCCACCCAATCCAGCTTCGGTTAAACAAGCGTGGGAAGAAATAGCCACAATTGTTTTTCCACAGCTGGCATCACCAGGACAGGACATCGCACCAGTGCCTCAAGCGCTACAATGATGTCAGAAGATGGGAGAAGTCCAAGCTTGCTGCCAACAATCGGACACGCCGTAAAACTGAAAGTGGATCTGCTTCCACTCAGGGCCTGACGCCAGCAGAGGACATCGCTGCGTCCACTCTCACCCCTGAAAGCGTTGAGGGATTTGGGGGCTTTGAAATTGGCACCCAACCCAATACACTAGCTGTCCAACCCCAAGGAAAAAAACGTACAAAAGGAGTTCACATACAAATCCATTTAATTATTATTGACATTAATTAAATGTGATACAGCCATACAATAAATCAAAACAATGTAATGCAGCTTTGCAGGAATAAGACCCTGGCACCCGTCCCATGCCTAAATACAAAATACAGTTTGTATTTTCTGTGTTCAGTTACAGTTTGCCATTGATTTCACTTTTTGACAAAATGTAAATAAAGAATAAATTTTACAAAGACATCCTTTCCGAAGTTTTGGCCCCACTCTCAATTAATCACAAGGTTATGAATGCATGGTGATATTTTTCCAATGTAGTCTAAATTTAGACCAAGATTACTTTGCTTACCTCACTATGGAGAATGCTGCAACTCTTCTGTCAAATAAGCTCTCCACTCCCGTTCTGCTGCTGGGGCATTTAGTTAAGTGGCATCAGTGCATGCAGTTCTACATCTGGGCCCGTATTTATCAAGCTTCTCAAAGTGCCATTTTAGTCTTAAGTGCTGAGAATTGACAAAATGTACTCCTACTCTCAAACCTAAGTGTAAAAGCAAGTTATCAAATTTCTCAAAGCTAAGAATCACTCTTACTCTCCCAGTTATTTAAGGTTTCTTGAGAAGTCTTTCAAATGGTTAGGACTTGCCAGTAGGGGCTTGTAATGGCACTGAGGAGACAGAGACGTGTTTTTTAATTGTTTGACGTTGCACAGTTATTTAAGAGGTATTTTTTTGACAGAGCAAGCATCATCTTCGTCAGCGACTGAGTGAGGGATGTTATTTCACCAGTGACTTTACGCAGCAATACATTTTCACACATTGTCAAGTGTTTCATTTACTTCTCGACAACACGCCACATAATCCAACAAAAGCAAACACAATTCATGCAAATAGCCGGCTTCCCAGGAGTAGTAGGCGCAATGGATGGCACTCATATAAAGATTGTTAATTGCTCCCAGCGTCAACAAGAATGTTTATATGAACAGGAAGAGGTACAACAGCATTAACACACAAGTTAAGTTTGATGCAGGCTACAAAATTTTGGATGTGGTACCCAAATGGCCTGGGCCTACCCATGACGCTCGGATATTGAATGAAAGTGGCCTGAAGCAGCTGTTTGAAAGGCACTTTTTGCCGCCGCAGTGTCATCTAATAGGAGATAAAGGATACCCTTTACGCTCGTGGATGCTCACTCCTTTCCATATGCCACTTACAGAAGCCCAAATGAACTACAACAGGTAGCCTATTTTGTAAGCTATTCATACACAATTGTTTCATAATTTATTAATAGAACATTGTATCCTAATATAGGCGATTAATAAGGTTTCAATGTCATATCCCTTCACAGGGCACATCATATCACACGTGGTGGAGAGGGATTGGCCAGTGGAAGCGCAGATTCCACATTCTCAACTCAGAAATTGAACTAATTCAGCAAACAATAGTTTCTTCTTCCCTCCAGTTCGGTTTTCTTTTGGAATCTATGGTGGCTATGATCTATGATTACATCATTAACTCTAGGCTATATATAGGCAGGTCAGTTAACAGCACACTGGTTTGAAATATGTCATTGAGAAATAGTGGAAAAGTGTTGGATACCTTTTTTTGATCTTTAATTTACAATGTGTATATCATAATGGATTCTCTTGAAAGTCTTTTCTGCACGTCAAATGTGTGTTGAATGTCAACCTCACTTAGGAATGTCACCATTGAATGTGAATTTATCTGAGGATATTCTTAAACAAGTATATCTATCCAGTGATTGGTTCTTGCCTATGTCGTCATCCAAAATCCCGTTTGCGGCACACCAAAGTTTTGTGAATCAGCTCTAAGACTGACACTTAGATTTAGTCCTACACTTCACTTAAAGTAGGACTGAAATGTTTGATAACTAACTTTTAAGGGTAGCTTTGAGCCAATAATTTTCTAACACTTATGTCAAGTCTTAGCAGTGTTCTTATGAGTAATTTTAAGAAGCTTGATAAATACGGGCCCAGGTCTCCTTATGTCCTCTAATGTTTCCTCATTTATGTCATCAACACTTCCATGAATCATAAAACACAACAAACCACAAAGAATGCTTCAAATTTTGAGGACTGTACTGTAAAGTGCCTCCTGACCTATCCAAACAACTGAAGCACATTTTCAGTATGCAGAATGTGCGTTCAATTACACTGTGTGTTTGTGTGTTTTCGATTAAACTACATTTCACACATTGTTGCTGGCATCATAAATGGTGTCATCAGCCATGTCTTTAACAGACACCCATTGTCCCTCAACAGCCACCCATCCAAGGGTGGAATCCCCTCGAAGATGGCAGGAATGATAGAGTTTGCCAGTATGAATGAGTCTTGGCTTGAGCCAGGGTAATTTGCAAATGCATGGGTGATTTTACAATTAGCATTGCAAATGACTTGTATGTTGTATGATTGAATGGGTTCTCTTGCAGTTGATATATATTTGTGTGTTTTCCCTTGGGGCACGTAGCTGCACATAAGTGCAGTCTATAGCACCAAGGACACCAGGGAACCCATACTTTGCCAAAAAACGCCTGCTTCGCTCTTTCCTGGCTGTCAGGTGTGACAGGGAATTAGATGAATTCCCCAGCATGTTGGACTAGACATGATGTAACTGCATCTATAGCCAAACATTTGGCAGATTGTGAAATGTAGCTGTAACTTTCACTGCAACGGGGAAGGCATAGGGACAGGATGCATCAGTCCCCAGATCATCTGCCAGGAGATGGCAGAGATCTGTCACAGCCTGACGGGTCAGGTGTAGCTTATGCCTACAATCCACCAGATAGGTGTGTCTGGGCCGGTAAACCCTCTGCCTCCCATGTCTAATTCTTTGTCCGCAGACGTACTCCATCTCACTGTGCAATAGAAATATTATGAGAAAGTGCAACTTAATTGGTAAGTTGAAGAGTACCTTCTTCAAAGAGGTTTCATGATGGTATAGGTGATTTCACTGTCTTCAGAACTTTGTTTCCTGGTTCTTGATGGACACCCCCCTATGTCATCTTTTATTTTTTCACGTCGTAATGGACACCACAATGATCTCCCTTGTGTGGTAATCTTTTTCCTTGTAATTATGTATAAGTTGTAATAATGGGAACTGCTGTGTCTGTGTGGATGTGAGGAGCAAAAATGTATGCCCGTTGTGCACATGCTACATTATTGCCAGGCATGCGCCCTTAAAATAGCATCTGAATCACATGCCACTGAGTGTTAACTAGGTTATTTCTGGTCTGTGGCGGAAATGTTTTCAGGAACTGCAAAATAGCACCAGGGAACTTTTGCGCCGGAACACGCCTCTTTTTTTTTGCTGAACCGCCCCGGGGGCGCAGGTTCAATCCTGTCACATGCACCTAGGCTTATGAACAGCGCGTGCACACTATGCTTGTTACACACACACAGGGAAAGGCAGCATCACACAAACATGCAAAAGATTACAAATAAAAATATTACAGTGAAAATCCGCCATCATAATAGCAATGTGCCAGGGTACAAACGTGCCTGGCTCTTAAAGGGAATGGGAGATGACACTGATACGCCCAAAACACACCCATGAATTAAAGGTTCAGTGTGTAATTTCTAGTGACATCTAGTGTTATGGTTTGTGAATTGCAAGCAGCCAGCTACTCACTTCCTACCCTTCCCTTTGCAAACACAAAAGCTAAGCTACGGTGGCTGACGTATGATAAAATATGTCTTCATCTGAGACAGCAGAGTAGATAGTCAAGCAATGAGGTTTCTTTATATAGAGATATTAAGATATTTACTTAATTATTAAGTAAAAACATTATTATTCAGTATAACCATGCTATTTCGAATGTTATTTTTACTTGTTCATCATTGTGTTAGTGTTTTATTCACTGACTTTACCTAGCTTGTTTCCATGTTAGTTAGAAAAAGATAAGAAAAGTTGCTTTGAAAACGAAAAGTTGCTTTGAAAATATGTTTCCTTCATAAGAGCCTTCTATCTGGGGATAGCCACACTGATGGTTACCAGTAATTTTTGCCTTCGTCTGGCATCATCATGCTTTCGAAATAACAATCCAGCTAACATTACATATTTTTTCAAACAGGTTACTAAAAGTTTAGTGGCTAATATGAGCTGTAATTTTGTAGGCTAATGTTACAGTTTTGCAGTAAATAGTACTAATCAGCTGTTTGTCTCACAAACGTAACCAGCACATTTCTCACTACATAGCAAAGCAATTACACAGCGATACAGGAGAACCACATGAAACAATCCACCTACATATTTTTTCTAACACCGTAGTAGCTGGCTAATATGAGCCTACAGCAAACATTACTGTTTTGTGGTCAATAGTACTAATCAGCTGATTGTCTCATGAATGTAACCAGCCCATTTAAACCCACACAGCAAAGCCATTACTGTACAAAGCGAGGGAGAAGAACCACATGAAACAATCCACCTACATATTTTTCTAACAACGTAGTAGCTGGCTAATATGAGCCTACAGCAAACGTTACTGTTTTGCGGTCAATAGTACTAATCAGCTGATTGTCTCACGAACCTAACCAGCCCATTTATACCCACATAGCAAAGCCATTACTGTACACAGCGAGGGAGAAGAACCACATGAAACAATCCACCTACATATTTTTTCTAACGTCGTAGTAAAGGTTTAGCTGGCTAATATGAGCTGTTATGCTGTAGGCTACTGTTTTGCGGTCAATAGTACTAATCAGCTTATTGACTCACGAACGTGTAACCATCTTATTTCTCCTAGTGAGGGAGAAGAACTAAGTTACATGCAACAATCCAACTATATATTTTACACCACTGAAAAGGGAAAAGTCACTTTTCTCGGTGACTATGGCTAGCTTCTACAAGGCTAACACTGTCAAGCAACTGTTTTCAATTGCATTGCTAAAGTTGGAATACCTTACCTGTCCAGCAGAAAACAGGCAACTTCTGCATGGCTTTGAATTTTTTCCCCACAATAGATCTTTCCAATTGTCCTAAATTCCACTTCTAATAAAGGAGAGCTTCTACTATTACCTGATAGTTAGAAACATACAACTTCTGCTGCTGCTTCTTTTTCGGCTGCTTCTCTTTCAAGGTTGTGACGAAACGCGCTCTGTACTGCTGTTTGTTCGCTGAGGGCTACAGTAGAATCATGACAACAAAATACAGCAACCTCCATATAAGGGGGTGCCCGCGGTTATGTAGATATAAATGGCTCATTGTAAGGTAATAAAAATTAAAGGTTCATTTTGTATGGTCTTTACACACCACTGAAAACAGTTATGTATGTTATATTGCATTTCTGTCAACAGATCCTCAGAAATATTACACATGGAACCTTTAATGAAGACACTGAGTACAACACTTTTGAACCATGCACCTGGCGCACAGACCTTTTTTTCAGCCGTCAAACTAGCAAAAGAGGATTTGGACACGCGCTAAAAACACATGCGCCATGCACTTCACGCCGTGCGCTTTACGCCGTGCGTTTCACGCCGTGCGCTTCACGCCACTTAGATCATTAAAATTGGGCCTTTAGTGTTTATGTAATTCACTGGTTACGAGTTAAAGTTACACTGTTCATATTTTAACTCATTAATAGTGTTAAACCTAACACTCAGTTTTGTTTTTTTGACACATGAGAGTGTATTGTTAACACTAATAAATGTTAGGAAGTTCCATTTTGTATCATGGGATGGAAAAAATCAACTTTTACAAAATATCGATAATAGAAGAATAGCAAAAACAACATTTCACAATATCTAACTAGCAATATATGCATTTTACAGATAAAATAATAATGTGTACTTTTGAAAATTGATTATAGTGTCCATGTATTATTATTGTGTTAAATAAACGTATGGGGCACTTTTGCTGAACGTTTGCAACGAGTTGGTATGTACTGTAGCTACTCAGTTGGAACTACACATGAAACTTACTCATACTGTATATTACGACAGCTGCCATAACAGTTTCCCAGGGCACCACTAGATAAAATATGCTGACGACTCTGTTTAGGTAAGTCATGGATAATAAGCTGTCATAATATCAGTGAACTGTGGCAAATGTACTAAAGGTCACCAAAGTGAATACTTTTGGCACCATAGTGCTTATCTTTTATAAAAAATTCATTGAGAGCAGTCTGCCTGACTCACCGTTTGGAAAATGCAACAAATGCACAGAAAGGTACATTACCTGAAAAATACGGAGGTAATCAGCCAAAATGAGCCAAAATAAAACAAAATGAAACAAAACCACTCGAAATGACATTCAAAAACCTTACTTTAGCATAGCTATGAAGAAGGTGAACAGATCAATGTTTTACTACCACCCACTCCTCCAAATTGCCGCTCCTCTATCTACATACATGTAGCACATTTTCATCTTTTTACTATGAAATACAAGTATCCAGTCTACGTTAATGACTGTGTATGTCTGTAGATTGTAAGAATGCAGCAAAAAATATAGCTTCCTTCAATCTAAAAGGTAAGGCAAAGGCTGTGTCTTGTTAGACTTTACCTTTTAGCTGTGAAAAAGAAAGAGAAACCTCTTGGCCAGCTGCAGTGAAGCCTGGTCAAACAGCTCCTGACCAGACTGTAGATCTATGGACTAGAGTGACACTGAGATTAAAAGAGAGATGGGGAAAGACATGAACATGAACATGAAAACATGAAATAGAATTCTCTCTGGATCTTTATAAATAATGCATCTTTACTACTAAGAGAAACTGGGGACAATCACCTAATGATTGATCTAGTACCGGCATTTCTCAACAAGACTCAAAAACCCATTAGCAGGGAATTATGGATATATTACGTGTTTAATGTATTAGCTAACTGCCAGACTTCTAACAGTGATACATTGTTTTATATCCACCCCCGTAATGTCCGCCTACACACACATTATACATTGCACACACTATTTTTGTATAAGACGGTACAGACAAGACCAACAGCTAGTAGTTGTCAAGGAGATGTTTACAAGTATCCTTGAGCCAACACAATGAAAATAGTAGAACATATCTTACAGAATCTGAGCAATTATTCTCCAGAAAACACAATGTTTTAATCAATAATGTGACATTTTGGATGCAAGAGATGAATATTGGCGAGTAAGTGAAGGACCATAGTAGACTTCTGCTTAACATTGTAGAAATTAATGCAAAAATAAGAACACTCCATGGATGACATTTTGAGAGCAATCTTACAGAAGGGGTACGTGACAAAGACAGGAAGACGGACACGAATACATACAGACACACAAACACTCTTTCAGTTCAATGGGTTTTTGTCATCCTTGCCTCTGCTAATGCAAATTCCCCTTGGACTTGTCTCAGAAAAAGAAACTCCTTTATTAATTTGATCTTTTTCTCTTTATTGGTGCACCCACCAAGCACAAATTAAATAACCCTGTCAGGTCTAATTCAAGGATGGCATCGTTCTTTCAGCACAGAGGACACTGGCCAGCCCATCAAATTGCCATCTCAAAGAAATCGCATATCAGAGAGGGTCTAAAAAGTTATTAGTGGTATTAAGAGAGGGGCTGATTAATGTCAGAAGAGGCTAACCTAGCACTATGTGTTAATTATAGTGATTAAAGACATCTGTGTGACCACAGTGATCAAGGCAAAACCCAGAGGGGACAGTGAACAAGTCAATATTTGTCTTTCCGTTAGGCAAAATCCATCTAATAACTCATGTAAATCTGTTCAAAAGTTAATAGAGAGGAAATCTAATTTTGCCAAAAGTATAGATATAGTAAGGAAACCCAGAAGACAGGCCTGTGATGCCCCCTCCTCTTCGCTCTGTGGTGGAGTGTTAGACACTAATGCTGGCAGATAGAGGCTCTACTCTGGGGTATTAACTCAAACATGGAGGCCTAATGCCATGGGATAAAGCGTTCAGCCTCACTTACACGGGCACTGGCACTCCCAGAGGATCATACAGGGCCAGGGCTGCTGGGCTAGCTGCATTAAATTACAGCAGACTGGTCTTGTGTTTCTCTGCCAAGGGAGCAACTGGAGACAGCTGATGCATGCTGGGAGCAAGAATTGACGAGCTGAAGACTTTTCATTTCCACTTTTTCATAGTATTTCAGATTTAACAACATATAAGATTGCGCTGCTGTACATCTCTGATGGATGTTTTTTGTTTTTGTTTCACCAGTTACAGTAACTGAACTGAAATAATGTACTACTTTAATTAATATACTTTGAATTAACATAATTGAATCAACAAATCAAAAACATACAGGTAGTGCTACCTTGTGTAGCACCATGTGATTACGAAATCCTTGCTGACAATATTTTCCTCGTCGCCGGGTGATGCTGTCCTATTTAAATCACCTATGGGGCTTCAAAATCACTCATACAGCTTTGTAATTGCATGGTTGGACAGCCATGCTATGCAACCACTTGTTACACCTGTACACCCAGCAATATGTGCACCTGCTACCGCTTTGACACAAACACGAATCTCAAGTCGAAGATGCAGTATCTTTCTAGCAGATGCTTTTAACCTGTCCCCCTATCTTGATTTGCATTGCGAATGTGAATAGAGTATTTTGGCTGGCACTTGAGGACGGCTTCTCCAGAAGCCTGGTTATTATTCGCCCACTCTGTCCATTCTGCAGCGACTGCTAGAAGACGCCCTGCATCAGGCTCTGACCCCACCCACTGCTTACCCGGCGGATGTGGGAGTCTAATAGCTCTGGATGCTAATGGCACGGCTGGTTAAGAGGGCCTATTATGGGGTCGCTCTTCTTCCTCTTTCTTTCTGCCTCCCTTCTCCCTCTCTCAGCAGGAGCTTTTTACAGGGTGTAGAGAAAGAGTGAACACTGAAGACCTTTCACATCTTTCTCCTCATCCGGGCGGCTCCACTTCAAACTATTTATAGAGGCCAATTATTGCCACCCTTCCATCAATCACATCCACATTCATCTCTGCTATACATACCCTTACTCCCACTATGTCATCTGCATATAGCTGCATTTGCACACTATCCATCAACTGATGCACCGACATACTGTACTCTCCATTATACTAAGGGAGCTTCTTTTTTTCTAACCACCAGCCTAGTACATCAACACAAGTTCTTTACTATACTGTCACACTTCTGACAGTGCTCAGGTGTGCTCCACAGAATGGTGCAAATTGGCTCAGGGCCTTCTGGAGAGGATGATTGAAATGTTAGACAAGGGACTTCAGGTTGGTTGACCACAACTAGCGCAGTTGTTGGCCTTGGGAATTCGCTCTCTGCCCAACCTGTATGTGCTGGTAAATACTTTAGGATTGATAAAGCAGTGTGATTAGAAGCTGGATGCTTTGGCAAGGAAATATTTATATCTTTGACCTGCTGCAGTGTTGTTGCGATGAGAAAAGGCCATTATTGTGAAATGGATATCACAATTATTATGTGTGGAGGAAAATTGTCTAAAATATAAAACATACTGTATTTTACCAAAATATAAAACAAGTAGCAGATTTAAAAATATTCAATGGGTATCTATTTTTTGAACTGCGAGATTCATTTGAGCAGAAGGTCTTGCATGTACCAGGGTCATTGGCTTTAATTGTGGGTACAAAAATGCCACCATATATTTGATATACACTTTTAACAGAGAAATGCTCTCTACAAAATAAATAAATAATTGCCGGTCATAAACTAGAACATAAATGTAAATGTTTTTTGTCATATTTTTGGAATTGTCATGCCCAGCGGGCATGGATAAGCAGTTTGACACTTTAGCCTACACCATCATTCTTTCACAGGCACCAACTGGTCTCTGGTGACAGAGGGTAGGAGGTAAGCGCTGATTTAGAGAGAAATAGACACTAGAATCGCCCACTGGAACACATCCTGTGGCAATCTGATGCTTGCCGCCGTCTTTGCTTGTCACGCAGCGCAGTGCTTCAGTGACTCATGACACAGGCAGGCTCCCTCTTTACGGCGTACCGGTGCCTCACTCTGGCTCTTCACTTTTCCCGGTATAGCCATTTGGTTTACTGCATAAATCACCTCTAAGTCGTCTTAAGTCCAAATCCTCATGAGCTTTGAATGGTGCCTCACAGTACAACTGTGTGCTTTCTGAAAATTGAATTTTAGTTCTGCGGATTTACTTATTGTTGGGGGTAATCATTCATGGATTTGGTTTTATCTCAGTTGTTTTTTTTTATATTCAGTAAAGATACAGCGATTTCTTACGTATGTATATTATGCCATTAATCAAGTTGTCTCCTTTCAAATTGAAAGCTAAATGCAGATTATGTAAATGGTTTCTAAGGATTCAGTCATTCAGTTTTAAGACGGCATTCACGTTCAATAAACTTTTCAATTAAACTTTATGTACTGTAGAACTGCCTTGTTCTTAATCAGCTTCCAGAATACTTTTCAATTTTGTAACAGATGTATTGAAATTAAATAAGACAATTAAAATATCTCACTATGGGAAACCCTTTCTTCAGCCAAACAATACAACATCATGTTCAGAGAGGCAATTTTAATCTCCATATTCAAGATCTGACCACCTACACAAAGACTCTCAAATTTAGATAAAGGCAAAACCCATCTAATTGGTCCTGGAAACCAATGGGTTTTGTCTGATTGTTTCCAGAAACAGATCAAGAATAAGAACATAGAAAGGCGGTAAAACAATATTTGGAAAATACACAGTTTTTAACCAGCCTGGTTTAGCCTGTTTTCCAGCCCACAGCTTTGACCTAATTAAGCTACACCAAACCTACCCTCGGAACTATCACCATGAAACCGTTTCGCCATCCATGCCAACGTGGCATCAGGGGTTTCACTGTCATCCCCTGTGATGCTATGCTCGTTTTCGTTTTTTTTGGGGGACTTTTGAATCACATTCTGTTCATTCACCGCTTGACCTGTGTTGTTTGTCATCTTTTAAACCTGGTTCCCCTTAACAACATCAGTGAGTGTATTTCAGAGTTGTCAATAGTACGAAGTACTTTTCTGGGTTCAGCGGAGTTCACAATTTTTATGAAGTTCCTAATTAAGACCAAAATGTCTAAACAGAGGTCATAACTAGCCTGTGATCCATGAAATTAATAGAACGAGTACTAATTATTAATTATGTTGAATAGTTACTACCCCCAAAATGGGTGAAATCAGCAGAGTACCTTTACTTTGTACTTTTTTACAAGTCTGATGTATTTTGTCGCCCTCTGGTTGTTTGTTGAGTGTCGCTCATTGATCCCTGTTATCCGTGTTTGTCTCCAGTCTCCAGTCTCTGTATTTTCATTCATAAGTTGTGGTATGTTTGCAGTTTCTAGTGTCAGCTCACAAGTTATTATAGTCTGTTCAGTGTTTAATAATACCACCATTTGTGTTTTACTGTGTCTTAGTTCAGTTCAGGTGTGCACCTTGCCTTGCACAACTTTCTTTTCCATTTCTGTGTTCCACTCCACCTAGTCGTCACGATGAGAGTACCCCACAAAATGCCATTGTTTTCTTACAGCAGTTGTAATGAATACATCCATCAGTAGAAGTGGGGTCCTCTCAGAAAGAGCTAAGGTGGCCATGTTGATCTCATATCTGTCCGGCTGGTCACTGAATTTAGCTAACGCCCTCTGGGAGGCAGGGAGCCCATATGTGGATTCTTGTAAAAAATTCACAAGCCTGCTCCGGGCCCTTTTTTATCACCCTCCAGAGATGCTAGAGGAGGTTATGGGCTTGGAGATCTATATGCTGGTGGAGGAAATCCAGCCAACCACTGTTTCAACCATGCACATCTGGGCAGACGTGGATAAGGCAGACTCCTGTGAGGACCTTAAGTGGGGGACCCAGGAAAGGATCTCCTTGTTGGATCAGCATTTTTCTGGTCAGCTAAGGGTCTACCTCCAGTCCTGGCTCTGTCTGTAATTGTTTGGCCACTGAACTCTGCTCAACCTGTTGTTTCACTGCAGGCCCCTGTTCCTCTGGTTCAGCCAGCTCATCTCCATGCCCCTGTTCAGCCAGCTCTGCTTCAGGCCAATGCACTGCCAGCTCCTCTCCAGGCCCCTGTACGGACTTCCATTTCTTCAGTCCTGTGTTCCATGGGTTCAGCCCCATCTTTCACAACGCAAGTACCACATTTCATGGCAGACATCCCGCCATACACAGCGCGCAAGTCCAGACTCATATGGCTCCCATTCCTTCTGTGTCCATTTAAGGTCCAGTCTTTCTGGGCTCTGGTTAATTTTCAGGTCAGTATGCCACGGCTCTAGTTACATCTGTCCAGTCACCTGCTAATCCAGTCCAGTCTATAATCAAGTCAGTCCAGTCTCCGGGAAAGCCCATTTTGTTTCTGGTTAAGCCTGTACAGTCTCCGAGTCAGTCCTCCACGGCTCTAGTTAATCCAGTCCAGTTCCCAGCCAAGCCACTTCACTCCCGTTAAGCCGGTCTGTGGTTTGGTGTCACAATATCCTCCTTTTACCCTCTGTCCAGTGCTGCTCCTCCAAGGTCCTTTCATACCTCCTATGATGAGGCTGAGTTGGAGACAGGTGTACCTCACCACGGGTTTGGCAGCTGAGATGCCTTAAAGTTAAACCTGTCTTAAAGTTAAAAATAAAAATATTTCTCATTGTTTGTAATATAAAGCACTCTTCATTTATCACTGCCTGATTCTTCCAAATAATCAGTTACAATAAAAACAACAGAAACGCAAATAATTATTTAATGTACTGTCTTTGAGCCACTGCTGGTACAGTCTATAAAATACTGAAGCTGCCCACGGGAAATTGGTGTGACACTGACCAAGGTTTTGCGTCTCACACACACCGTAAAAAATATCTGTGAAAAAACAGTAAAAAGTACTGGGAATTTGTTACCAGTATTTTTACTGTTTTTGACGGAACAATTATTTTTACAGTGCAGTGTGGTCCATGAAAGTAAAAAAGCCACACAATCTGGTTAGCAAAAGCCAGTTTGTTACTAATTCAATACAGTGTCTAGCTATAGTAACATTTAGCAAAAGTACTACACTCGTTTCATATCATAATGCATCCTACTCCATTCCCATTTCTGTGAAGTAAACCCAACCGTACATCTCAGAATTTCTCCTAAATTACGTTCTCAGGAAACTATTTTGAATACCTGAATTACGTTATATGCCAACATATTTAGGTTTTTTTACGTTTGAACTGCACGTTTTGTTATTAGGCTATATTTGTACTTCAATAACGTTGCTCCGGTACATTTTGTTTAGCGGATTTAAGCGAGAACATTCCACATATTTCATACATTCCATAGCGTTTTAAATTAGATTGCAACATTCACAGTTAAGGTTAGGCATTAGGTTACTAACGGTTAAGGTTAGGCATTAGGTTACTAACGGTTAAGGTTAGATATGACGTCACTGAGGTTAAAGTTAGGATTAAGGTTAGGGTTAACATTGCAAAAAAACGACAATCGTTTGTCTGCATGACACATGCAATGTAGAACAAAACACGCACAAAGGGCCGGTCTGGATTTGAACTTGCGAACACTGGCATGCAAGTTGCAGATTTATACGCCCATCCACCATCCCCGACCTCTGCCCTAGCAAAAACTACGCTATTTACATGCTACGTCATGATTTTCATATGTTTAAATTTAACGTTATTCAAGTGTTCAATTTAGTTCCCTACAAACGTAATTGACTCTCTCATACGTTCATATTTGACATATTTCGGTTTTACAAAATAGTTCCCTCAGAACGTATTTCATGTGATTTAGGGCTGCGTAAACCTTATCAATGAAGTCTGCATATTCCACTGTGTGTTTTTAAGCAACAATATATAATGCTAGCTGTAGCATCATCCATGCTAATCTCCACAGATGTTTTTGATTTCAATGCAAAAAAATAAAAATAATAATAATTCAGTGAGCTTCTCTAAAATGTCATCACCTAAAACAAACCCATAGTTCATCAACTGGCGCTGATTGGAAAGGAAAAACTCTATTCCGGCCATTGTAAGCCTGTTCGGTACTGCCAGACAGATTCTGAAATACTAGGTGGTTCGTGCTTTAAACAGACAAGTATTCCTTTGCAAAAACCCAAACATTTCTAGTGTTTGCTAGCTGTTGTGTTGCAATTTTTAGGGCCATTGTTGGACTGGCCATTGAGAGAATCAGAGGATATCCAGAACGGCCGATCAAAGTTGTGTCACGCTTTTTGGAGGCCTTGTGGCGTGCTTGTTGCATGTTAGCAACTGAACAATTTGTTCAATTTTACAGACAGTGATTGGTCAATATGTTTTGACCTTTTGTCTGTATAACTTACTCAATTAATTTCTAATGTTGTTATGTGAAATTTTAGTATATTACAGTCAGGGGTGTAGTGGTAAAAAAAGAGGTGGGTAAACTATAAATTCTGTGATCAGGTGGACCACGACGCGGTCACCGGTAAGGTGGGCTACGGCCTACCGGTGTACAGTATGTGTATCCTGATGACATCGCTATAGGCTATCATTTGATGGAACCAAGCATTGGTGTAGTAGTAAATAAAATGTTGGGAAAACTATCATCTCTTCACAGCGGTCATGTTAAAATGAAGAATCATCAATATCAACCATATTACATTTTTAAACAAATAATTTCATTGCTTTTAATACATGTAGGCTATATAAATATGGCCTTGTGTCCATTTTACACAAAATCTGATACAGATGCATTTCAATCCACATTAGTTAATTCATCCCAAAAATATTATTTGGACTTGACACCAATTTCACATAAAATACAATTTGAAAATGTTAATATTGAAATGTGTCATCTTTTTATAATCGTTTTACCTCAATTGAGCTGCAATGCAAATATGTATAGCAAAATGCTGATGTGCATCAGTGTGGATATACAGTAAGTTGTGATAACAAACATATCAAAGCATGTACATTACTATAAAATGTAAGCAATACTAACCAATAATAACCTAATTGTTCATGTTCTTGTGGTAATCATAAACTAGCACACTTGATTCAATAATCAGCTCATCTGCAGAATCAATATAGCACTTCTCTTTGTAAATCAAGGTTTGAAAGTATCTTACTTCAATGGGATGGACAATGATATGAAGCCATATATTATCAACAAAAAACATTATTTGCACAACCAAAGCACTAACCTCTCTTCCTGAATGGCAGCCTGTCTCAGCACAACTTTGTTTTTATTAACCCTGTTTTTGTTATTAGTTATTCTACTTTGATAGTTTGGCTATGTATTTGAGCTACATTTAGCTAAATATGTGCAATACAGTACAGAGCTTTTGCATTGATTAAGCTATACTGGCTAAATAGCTACTGACTGACTAGAGCTAGATAGATACATTACTGACTGAAATATGAGCAACTTTTTTCTTTACCGTTTCTTTACACTCATTTTCCAATATAATGCTTTGTTTTGTATGAGTCTTTCTATTTATAAAACAGATGCAGGAGTTAGCTGATACATTACTGTAAAAAGTTATTTTTGTCTGGCACATTGTCTGCTATGTCTTTGAGTCACACGCACTAGGAAGATGAGAGCTGCTGAACAGAATAGTGCATGAACGCGTTGTTGCTACGAGAGGCACATTCAGTGCTGAAAACTAAATATTAAGTGGGTAAATGATAATTAACTCAATTAAAAGTTGATTAAACACTATTTCATAAATAAAAAAGTTGGTAAACGGCATTTACTTTACCTGCGTTTATCCTCGACTACATTGTGATCGCTGGGGGCGGGGCGTTGTGTCGTGACGAGATCTCATTCTCAATACCTAATGCAGCGCAATATGGATAGACTTCGATTTAGATTTAACAACCTATGAAACTAATAATGAACAATAGGAAACTAAAACGTCATAAGCTTAATTTAGAATGGCTTCGGGACGATAGGCTAAAAGTGGATAAACGCAATTTAGAGGTGGATAAACACATTTAGAGGTGGATAAACGCACTTTGGAAGTGGGTAAATGCTATTACCGAATTTCTGGAGGTGCGTAATTTTTACGTGCGTTTAGCCTCCACTACATCCCTGATTACAGTTATTTAACATAAAACCTTTTGAAATTCAAATATAAATATACATGTAAGTACATTGTACCAGCATTAGTAGGACCAGCTGTGCAAACCACAATATCCTCCTACATTAGCAAGGGCTAATTGCAAGCAACATAAAGTAACTAACTGTATCTAACTGTCGCTAGATGACGTCATATGCTAATTAGCATATTCCTGACATCATCGCGTCTCATTACGGGTTTGCTTCTCTGTGCTTTGTAGTAAAATGTAAAGTTTTTTATGTGTTTGAATAAAGTGCAATGTACAGAGTTGAATTGTCTAAGTAACTTTCTGAATTCGGAGAATTCTGAATTAAACTAAATTTAAACAATACAGATTTGTGATTGCTCCTTGACAACTGCGCAGTTCATTCACGTCTTTGTCGACTGATTGTGCTGCCACGCCTTCTCGCCTGCTCACTCAGCTCACCTTGCTCTCTCTGTCAGACTCACTTCTATGCAAGGTAAAAAGGTTCGTCCAAAAACTCACTAGATTTGTTGCTAGGCAATTTTTTGTATAAAACCAAAGATGTCTGAAAAGTCGCTAAATATAGCAACAAAGTCGCAAAGTTCGCAACACTGGTAACGGTGGACATCAGTTGTCTTATCAATGAATGTTAATTTCTCTGATGGTTTTCATACCAGGTCATCATTTTCATTCATGCCTAAATACAGAAATGTACTTTTATTTAATAAAAAATGTGAAACCGGGAGACATCAGGCAGCCTTTTCCACATTTAGAAAATACTAATATCCAAAAGATATTATGTTTTCAATAAAAAAATGGTTTATACATTTGTTGTTACTGTTAGCTAATTATGATTAGGTTTGTAATGTAGGACTGAAGACTCCAGGGAAACTATTTTAATAATTTGGAGACCACTGCAAAATCATCAGTGTCTTTGGTTTTACTATTGATAGATATGTGTTGGGGTAAATACAAAAATATTTCAGTCTAGCATAAAATTCCAGCAGCTAAGCTTCCTTTTGTTGAATGTAGCTGTAGCTATGTGTATTTTTTAATGAAGAAGACAAAATGCCCAAGAGAAAGAGACACTAATCTATATATGCACAACATGGCGTGAATCAAAGATTTGGGCTTTCAAGTCATCATTGAAATTAGGTTCCATGGAGCTACAGTACGTGTTAAACCTCCACCCTCATTTGCCCCAATGTCCCTGTCATGATGTTGGGTGTAGAGTGGAGAGAATGAGACCAGACAAAGAGTGGAGTTCCGTATTTTTAATTAACTCCATTAAACAAAATATGTCTTCCTGGTTTGTGACTAACAGAGATGTATAGGGATTGCACCACTTCATTCCAGCCCACCCTGGGCCGGATGTGACAGTCCCAGAGTCCCACAGAGAAGTATGTGGACTGTGGTCTGAGATTACATCTCCATGGTACTTTGCATTTCAGAAAGTAATCAATTTAGGTGTGAACATTGCAGGCATTAACTAAAAATAGTTTAATTGATTAGAGTAGTCAGGGTGAATTAAGTCTACAATGATCAGTTGGTACTGTATCTGTGTAGACCTCTAGCAGCAATAGTGGTTTGGTGCTGGTATAAATTCCCTTCCACTAGGATGCCTTTTGCCCTGCTGAATGACACAGCTGTTTCACCAATCTACGTTTACACTTGATATGGGGAGTATAATTTGTTGGTTTGAACCCTGGGTGTTCCATGAGTTAAGAGTAAGCATGCCCACCTCTTGTTTACAGACTTGCATTGCTGTCACGAGGCTAAAGTAGAAACAGAAGCAGAAACAAATGCGATGTTGAAAGAATATATACACTGATCACTTAGGTAAAATACAGCTTTGTTGGCCGTGTAGGCTTAAATAGCCTCCTAATGATGCTGATTTCATATATACTGCAGCTGAGAAAAACTGCACACCTGGAAGTCCATATATGGATAGACATATAATCTTCTGAGATGTCCATATATGGATAGACATATAATCTTCACAGTGTGGCAGCCACGCTCTATGGAGCATGACAGTAGCCTGTGTTCCAATGAAATTGTGTACAGTAGATATGGTTAGTATAATTGAGCGCTCAATAAGTTGTCTCCAACCAACCTCAGGAGAGAAATCCTCAAAAATCACTTCAAAAGTAAAGATATCCGTGTACATACAATCTAAAGCTCTAAAAGTACAATAGAACATTCTCATTAAAGTGTTACAATTTGATTCTTCTTGGAGAAATAGTATTGGGATTACTCTTATATAAATAAATTTAATTTCCTTCACAAAACCGACCAAAACACAGTTTGTTAATTTCCCCTCTGTTTTTCTTAAGATAGTGTGCCCTTTTTCATTTCTGGCTGTTTCAACACGCTTTGCTAAATAAAAGCAATTTCCGAGTTCCATCCCAGCATAACCTCAATTTATATTCATCTTTGAATCTTATTGACATAATTCATAATAGCATATATCATCAGCACACACTTTAAAATACCAGCACTTAAGCACCACCTTTGCATTTGTGTGCTACCAGTGGCAGACCCAGTGGAGTGACCAGAGCAGGCTAATCATCAATAATTCAGAGGTTGTTCCAGCTCAAAAGTAAACAATGCCTTTAATTAGGGGAGTTCTCCAGTGCGGACAGCCAGATTAATGAAAGGCCACTCACTCCACTGGTGTCTGGAGACAAGGAGTCTCTCAATGTGACAGAGGTGCTGCCAAACTTAGCAAACAACCTCAGCCAGCTTGTGTGTACGATGGGGGGGTGCTGTGTGTGGGTTTGTTTCTGTGTTTAAGCACACGTTTGGACAAAGTACATTTTCATAAGCACACAAGGACGAAGCATTTACAGTCCCCATTCTGTTAGCAGTAGAAATAATTCAGCTTAGAATATTGCAGCCCTGGGGATCAACACAGATAAACATGGCATTTTCAAGCAAGTATATACGATTCAGCACTGGACAGCAAACATTGTGTCCCACAACTAACCGTTTTCAGCACTAAGGACAGCACGTCTTCTCCATCGCTCCAAGGACAATCAACAGAGCAGTCAGACTTCAGCATCTCTGCAATCTCACACTTATTGCTCAATGTTTGTACTGCATGTGGGGGTGGCAATGACTTATATATTGACCCTGAGAAATGTTGATATTCACAAAAAGCAGAGTATAAAACTGTGTGAATTCCAACAAAGTTTTCCTGGAGTCCCTCTGTAATCCGGTTTTCTTAGACATTGTGTTCTCCATAGCTGCATTGCATGCCAAGCAGATCAAATGACAATAAGCATAGCAGGGTTTCACTGAAGAAATCCCTTTGTCTCAGAGGAAACTATGCTTTCCAAAGCCACCACCTGCCAAACGTCACACGGGGAGGGAGGCTCTTTAAATCTGCAATTGTGGCTCTCGACTGGCCCTGCGTTGATGCCAGTAGCAGCCACTGGGACAAAAGGACAAGCATAAGCATGCTGTCGGAGACAAAGCCACACGCGTGGCACACAAATAGTCTGTCAAACCTGCCCTGGCACTGCCTCACTGTGTTCCCCTAGGACATCATTCATCATAACGTCACTGACCAGGGACCAGGTCAGAAAGAGCACAACACATGCTTCTCTGCCTTTACAGCCGCTGGAACAAGCACAGTGATGACTATATAATATGCAAGCTCTTTTATGCTTCAGAAACTTTGTAAAATGCATCAATTGCATCGAAGCTTATTTAAGTGTACTGAAATATGTGACTTGATGAAGAATCTCAAAAGAAAATAGTGATAAAAAGTATAACGTTTTATGTCTTAATCATAGAACTGTTTTTCAGGCAGTCATCTCACTCTGTTGATGATTTATTCATCTTATTACCCCATCTTATTAACCCCAATTCTGAAGAAGTCGGGACAGTATAGAAAATGCAAAATAATTAACAAAAAGGTTCATTTGAAAATTCAATTCAACCTGTACTATATTGAAAAAATATTATTAACACATGATTTGAAGTTTTTATTTATTTTTGAAAATATACATTAATTGCAAATCTGATGACTGCAACACGCAAAAACAAAGTTGGGACAGTACACTGTGTAACATCACCATTTCTTTTAGTAACACTTATTAAGCATTTGGCACTGAAGACACCAGTTGTTTAAGGTCAGCAAGCGTAATTGTCCCCCATTCATCCATTATTCGTGTCTTCAGCTGCGCAACTTCATTGCTTTATTTTGTGCTTCATAATGCACCACACATTTTAAATCGGAGACAGGTCAGGACTGCAGGTAGGCCATGCTAGCACCCACACTCTCTACTTATCCTGGCAGAATGTGGTTTGGCGTTACACTGCTAGAAAGTGGAGGGACGTCCCTGGAAAACACATCTGGATTGCAGCAATGTTGCTTCAAATTGTGTACATATACTTCTCCATTAGTGCTGCCCTCACAGATTAGCAAATTACGTATGTCATGGGCATTGACACATCCCCATATCATGACAGATGCTGACTTTTGGACCTGACACTGATAACAGCTTGGCTGGTTCTTTTCTTCTGTGGCCCGAAGAACAGTGTCTTCTGGACAGTGTGCATGTATGGCCTAAACTTAGTAAAGCCTTAACTTGCATCTGTGAATGCAGTGGCGAATGGTGTTGGCTGACAAAGGTTTTCCAAAGTATTCCAGAGCCCTTGTCAGGATATCCATTACAGTGGTTTTATGCCTTTCCCTTTGCGCACCAAGATTAGACCGGATTCCTTGACTCTTTTAATTATATTGTCCACTGCAGAAGTTTGTGGAATGTTCCTCTCAAAGTCTTAAAGTATTTGTTGACACATCTATTGGCAGATTGGCGAGCCTCGTCTCATCCTTGCCCTTGAAGCACTAAGCTGGTTTTGTAGGCTCCTTATATTCTTGGATTACAGGATTTTCTCAACTGGTTCACATCACCTTCTTATTTCAACTTGTCACATCGCTATTAGTCCAAAATTTCCCTTTTCCCAACTTTTCTGGAACATGTTGCATGCATGCATCAATTTTGAAAATGCACATTTACCTTCAAAAAATGATGCAGTTGATAAGATAAAACATAAAATACCTAGTCCTTAATCATTTCTGTTTAAATACCAGTCAAAATATATTTACAAATCCTTCCTCTGTTTTTCTTAGCATTTTCCATACTGTCTTAACATTTTCGGTATTGGGGTTGTTTTAAGTGATAATATTTAAATAGTTAGGCCCTACTTAACCTACATATATACTGAATGTTGAAGTAACTAGTTAAAGATGCTGGAACTGTTCAAATCTATTAATGAGTTGGATGATGTTATGCTTTAAATATAGTCTTTCTATAGACATGGATGAGAACGTGATGGAGGAAGTGTTGTTTTTCAGAACAAACCGGGTTGGATAAAATGACACAGTGTCCTGTGTAGAGTTATTTCAAGAGGCAACTCTGATCTGCTGCAGCCTTTAGGATCCTACAAGAAGAAAGAATCCTCAGACACCACTTTGTTTTCTGTCTAGAATATGTTACCTCTTCATACACAGCATATTATTTTGTTTTCTGTCTAGAATGTGTTACCTCTTCATACACAGCATATTATTTTGTTTTCTGTCTAGAATGTGTTACCTCTTCATACACAGCATATTCTTCAGAACACCGATATGTACTCTACTATGAGACATACATTTTACTATCAGTCTGCTTCTCTACACTTCCTCTACTAATGTTATTGTCAGGCCTGCCCCTTCATTTGTGTTTATCCGCAGGCTAATTTCCTGAAACCTTAGGATTCTGTGCTTTGTTTTGTTATCGAGAGGCATACCACCAGCATTAATATGTTATTATTGTCGTTGTTGATGAGCTCTGAAATAAGCCCCCACCTTTACATTCACAGACAGACTACTGTTATATATGTAATCTGTGTGGACATCTATTGTCCATGAATGTTCTGCTGGGGACGGGAACCCTGGGTGACATGAGACATGGTTGCTGTCCCCGGGAGACGTATAGTGACGGTCATCTCAGATGTCCCCAGATGTCCCTAGACCCCATGTGGCCTCTGTGTTTGACAGACCCCCAAGACAATAAGTCACACTGTGATTAATCACTGCACATAGCAAGGCTCAGCCTGTCTCAGTCTGCTGCGTGCTGGCTGCCGCCTGGCCCTCTGCAGTATGGCAGAATGTAGTGTAGCACAGCATAGCTTAGTAAGGCAAAAACAAAGCAGGAAAACATAGCGTGACTCATGGGATGTAAACATAAATTACACCACTACACGGATTGGTATTGAAAAAAAATCTTAATTGTTTGGAGTTGTTCAGAAAGCCCACACAGACTACTGTGTCAGACTACTATTGTAGTGTGCAATACATTATGTAGTTCCAGTAAATCTTAAAGCTATTGGTTGTAGCCAGTTATTTTGCTTCATGTACAGTACATCTACATGGGAGCTTTAAACTTAAAGTTGCCATTTCATTTTCACTAATGTGAACACAGAGGTAACAACACTTCGCAAAGTGTATGAATGAATATGGATCCAGTTCCCAGAATTATACCAACTCTGTCCGAGCTTTCAATTACTTCAGCCTGCTTAACTAATGAGCTTCTGCTTGTTTAATTAAACCCCACTCGTCAGGATCGCTGTCATTCGCCAGGGTTCACTGCCAGGGACTAATGTGTAATTGAGAAAATAGCCGTAGGACAAGGATAAGAGAATGTAGCAGAGGAAAGAAGTCTCCAGAATTTGTACTTTTTCATGTCTTTTTTTGTCTTTCAAGAAGCGACCCTGTAGCTAATTGCCATGGCAACATGAACTACTGCTCTGCTGCGGTTCAATATTGCTAAGAGAGAAATATTCTATACAGCCCCGTAGTTACAAAACTGTCAGCTCAATGATAATAATTCACACACCTACCAGTGTAATTATGCATCTATATAAATGCACTCCGCTGCACTTATAAACACAACGACATACTGAAACAGACAATCTTTAGGTGTCAGGGAAGGGGATGTATGCTGGTAGAATTTCATTTTATTTCTTTCCTCAGAGGCCTTGCAATGGTGTGTCAAGCAAAACACAACAAGCGAGCTATAGAGAAGATAACTGGTGCTTTAATTGACATCTCAGTGAAGGCTCATTATCCCTTTATTGGGTTATGTAAATGATGAGTAAAAGAAGCTGCAGCTCTGCTGAGTGAGACTCAGAGGATTTTCAGGGCCATTGCCCAGCCAACTCCAACCCAGCCACTTTCAGCTACATTCACATGCAAATTCATTCTGGCATAGGACACACTCAAACCGAAACAACCCTTTTCAATGTGTCCTTCACAATTCCACCCCCTGTGGGTACAAAACTGAATGGCCGTCGTGGACGGAAAGGACACTGAGTATAACAAGTATATAAGCTTCATCCAGTGTGTTATGAGCTTCATCTCTGCAGTGTAACATACATTAAAACCATTCACCAGGCATTTTGCTAATGTTGGCTTTATAGCGTCCAGGGAGATTTGGTTAGCTGACGTGGTAATTGAAGGACTGTCAGTGCTTAGAATTAAAATACATTTACTGATGGAGTACCATGTTTTGAATGTGGACCCACACCATCATGTGTATATTTCAAGGGGGACCCAGTAGCATCTATGCATTTCTGTTAGCCATTTCGTTATTTAGCAGACACTCTTATCTAGAGCAACTTACTGAAATGATTTGCTGGGTCGGCACTGCATTTTGCTATTCAACGGCTTTAATGCAAGCAACTTTCTGCCTGTGATTTTACATGTGTGGTTGACAGTTTATGACTGTTCGTCTTACATATTTGTGCATTCATCTTTTGCTTCCTCGTGTGCAAGTGCCGAATGTTACTCTAACATCAGAGCCCTGTCTGAAGTGAAAGAACAATGATATGTACTGACACTCACCTCCTTCCTCGCTGTCAAGATTTTCTATGTGATTTGTCTTTGGTGTACTTGCTCTAAAGCGGTAGAGCTATACGATGGCAATTGTGTAGCATTTAGATTTGTTCTGGATCAACGAACAACAAAGCTGTGCTGTGCACTGCAATGTGTCTTATCTGCCATGTCTCTTTAGTCGAAAGGTGTGTTAGACAAAGGAAAAGTCACCTCTGCTCACCTGCTGTTTGGGTTAAGTGACTGGCAGGCGAGACAACGTTAAATTCTAATCCTAAAAGCAGGTTAGAGCGAGAACAAATAGAAGAGGAAAATAGAGTACACCCTGGTCCCCAACTGCAAACAAACCAACCAGCTCTACACTATCCAGCCCTTTAGACAAGATAGGCATGGCACATTGCCTGTAAATACTTTTTCAATTTGGACAATTAGGCGGGGGATCACTTTGAGAAGGCTGAGAGCTTTTCTGTCATGGCAGGTAATCTCTTCCCCCAAATGCTAAATTCCGTCCGGAGAGATGCCTATCGCTTCTTCAGTCTCAGGAAGGAAGATCCAATCTGCTGTCTGTGCAGATGTGGCACCGTTGGTCCCAGAGTGGTCTGGTGAAAAACATAAAAAAGTCTAGGACACATTATTTACTGTTGTAAAAGACTAACCTGTGGATCTTTTCAACAATAACAAAGAGGTAGACATGGGGCCGGAGAAATGTAATTACTCATTCTGCAGACAAGACCATCCAAGATATGAAAATAATTTAAATGTTTTAAACCTGAATAGTGTTTGTTAGCATTTTTATTTCATACATAATTGAAGCAAAATATTATTATGGGTTATAACAGTAGGAATATGCTCATAAGGCATTTATTATTTATATTTAGGCAATAAGGCTCTAGAGGGTGTTGTACGTTTTATAGCTGATTCAGCAAAAAGTCTTTGGCATAATCTCATAGACGGTACTACGGCTATCAGCCAATCCACCTTGTTTGTAGTCTTTAATAATATATTTCATTTAATTTCATTTATTTATTTAAACAGGAAAATATTAAGAGCAATCTGGCCTGACTCAGTATATAACTGATTTTCAGCAGGTTCCTGTTCTGCAGAACATAAATACCTCAAACACAACAGAACTCCAAGAACATACAGTAACAAACACACAACAAGCACATAAACCACGATAGTAAAACAAGCATCAGCAGGAGGCCATAAAGCCATCTTAGTGGTCACAGATATACCTGTCCATCAGATGGCGAGCAAAGGTTTGTTAAATATGGGTATAAGCATTCCCCAATGTCTTTTTTGGGTAAAGTTTGTTTTTTCTTCTTTTTGCTCTATATTCCAGAACTTGTAATTATTTATTATTATATATTCTCTGCTTATTTGTGTATATATTTGTGTACATATTTTTTTCAATATTTTGTAATGATTACAGTTGTATACTCTGCCACCGGGGCATATTTACTGTTTTGAACTACCTTTTTAATCTTGCCATATTTGCACACCATGTATATAGATTTCTACTAAGTATTATGAATGTTTTCTATTTTGTGTATTCCATTAAGATTTGTGTCCTACGTTCCTTTTCAAGAAAATGCTCTGTGACCCTGTCGTACCAGCTAGGTGTCTTTTCCAGTGACGTGACCAGTGTCCTCTCAATGGCCAGCAGAGCTTGGCTGCTTAAACGGGCTAGGCCCAATGTGTTACAGGTGTAGGACTTAAGCCGCTTTAAACAGGAGAAGCTCCTTTCTAAATCTGCAGATGTAGCTCCAATTGTTGCCACTACTGAGAACAGTTTGTAAAGCTGAGGCATTGCACTGTCCAACTCCATGTCTTTAAGGAACACCAAGTAATCACACAGCTTTCCCCTGTTACACTGCAAGTCTGTGAATGAGTGAATGACGGAATGAACGTATGATCTAACGAAACAATATTAAACTCGAAGGGGGAAATGTGGGAATTAGGTTAAACTGAAACAAGGAATGTGGTGTATAATTGTATAAAATGTATGATGAAAATATTGCAATTTCACATTGTATTTCACATTTTTTTGTACAAAAGTATTCACAGCCTTGTACAAAAGAATGTGTACAAAAGTATTCACAGCCTTTGACATGACACTCAAAATTTAACTCAGGTGCATCCTGTTTCTACTGATCATCCTTGAGATGTTTCCACAACCTGATTGGAGTCCACCTGTGGTAAATTCAGTTTATTGGACATGACTTGGAAAGACACACACCTGTCTATATAAGGTTCCACAGTTAACAGTTCATGTCAGAGCACAAACCAAGCCTTTAGGTCCAAGGAATTGTCTGTAGACCCCCTAGACAGGATGGTATGGAGGCACTAATCTGGAGAAGAATAAAGAAAAAAATCTGCAGCATTGAATGTCCCAATAAGCAAAGTGGCCTCCATCATCCCTAAATGGAAGAGGTTTGGAACAACCAGGACTCTTTCTAGAGCTGGCCCCCTGGCCAAACTGAACAGTCGAAGGAGAAGGGCCTTTGTCAGGGAGGTGACCAAGAACCCGATGGTCACACTGACAGAGCTCCAGCATTTCCCTGTGGAAAGTGGAGAATCTTCCAGAAGAACAACCATCTCTGCAACACTCCATCAATCAGGCCTGTATGGTATAGTGGCCAGATGGAATCCACTCCTCAGTAAAAGGTACATGAGAAACCGCCTGGAGTTTGCCAAAAGGCACCTGAAAGTCTCCCAGACCATGAGAAACAAAATTCTCTGGTTTGATAAAACAAAGATTGAACACTATGGCCTGAATAGCAAGTGCCATGTCTGGAGGAAACCAGGCACCGCTCATCACCTGGCCAATACCATCCCTACAGTGAAGCATGGTTGTGGCAGCATCATGCTGTGGGCATGTTTTTCAGCAGCAGGAACTGGGAGAATAGTCAGGATCAAGGGAAAGATTAATGCAACAATGTACAGCAACATCTTTGCTGAAAACCTGCTTCAGTGTACTCTGGATTTCAGACTGGGATTAACGTTCATCTCCAGCGCTGTTAATTCTTTCCGATGCACTGTATTAGCTGCTGTATTTAATTAATTTGCATTCATTTTTAATCGAAATGTCTAGGTTAGCTAGTAAGCCAAAATTTGAATACAAACCAAAATTGATTGTATTTACGTTTTCTCGCAAATGACTTTGATCACTCGGCCAGATGGACACATACTGTGGGATCCTATTGATTAGTTTCTTTGCAAAACAAATCACTCATTTGCAGGTGTTTCCAATGATTATGTTTTTGCTTCAGCAGTGGGTTTTTGCAACAGTCAGGGGTGGTGTCATCATGCAGCAATTTCTGTTAATCTGGTCATGACATGCACAGAGCCTGCAGTAACATTTTGAGAATAAATTTAAGAGAATTTGTGATCAAGTTAAATATTCATTCTGCAAATCTTAACAACATCAAAATAGCTTTCTCCATGTCTCCAGAAACAAGTCTCACACTGTTGCTGCCTGTTATATAACCTCTTCAGCCCCAAGCTGTGCCCTAGACACCCTACGTGAATTAATTGCCCCATTTATCATCAGTGTTCTTACTGTCACCACCCTATCCCCTTGAGTGTGTTTCCTATCTGTCTTGTGTGGTTGTGTGTTGTGTTCCTGAACGCACCCTGTTCCGGTTGCCTGGCAACGAGTGGTAGGCGGGGATTCCATGATCTCCTGAACCTGCTCTCACCTGTTTCTCCTCAGCAATCAACTCACCTGGTCCTGATTACCTTCACCACCCTATTTA
>JACXGM010005249.1:0-35583 GCA_016801145.1 Umbra pygmaea
TAATAATAATATAAATGTGCTATTGTAGTTACATAGTAATGTCCATGATTCCTGTTTACTTATAGTTTAAGCCCATTTTTCTCCCCTCCCAATTGGTCTTGTCCAATTCCCCCTAATTCTGTGCAACTCCTTGGTTCATCCCCAACTCACATGGTTCTTCCAACCACTTGTCAACAAGCCTTCAGTTTCCAATCACACTGCTCGTCCGACAAGGATGCCTGTAGTGAGCTCATGCATGGGATGATTGCTCATCAAATATACAACACGTTTTAACTCGCAGGCACCCAATCTGCACACAGGGATTTGCTGGAGAGCAACGTGGCAAGCTACAATAATCTGACTTATCAATACCATATACTGTGCAGCCCTGTCACAATTTCTGTGATGTAATATGTCCTGCCAGGAAGTGACTTAGCCCTAATACACTGTTTTAAATATTGTTATATAATGTACAATCGTATGCGAAAGTTTAGGTACCCATGACAATTTCCATGATTTTAATTAATAAATAATTGGGTGTTTGGATCAGCAATTTCATTTTGATTTATCAAAAAACTGAAGGACACAGTAATGTTTCAGTATACAGGTGCATAAATTTGGGCACCCTTTTAATTTTGTTGATTTGAATACCTGTAACTACCTAGCACTGATTAATTGGAACACACACTTGGTTCGGTGAGCTCATTAAGCCTTGAACTTCATAGACAGGTGCATCCAAACTCTCAAATGACCTGAAAACAAAGATTGTTCAACATTATGGTTTAGGGGAAGGCTACAAAAAGCTATTGCAGAGATTTAAGCTGTCAGAGTCTACTATGAAGAACATAATGAGAAAATGGAAGACCACAGGCACAGTTCTTGTTAAAGCCAGAAGTGGTGGGCCAAGTACAATATCGGAGAGTCAAAGGATGGTGAGAATGTTCAAAAACAGCCCACAGATCACCTCCAAAGACCTACAACATCATCTTGCTGCAGATGGTGTCACTGTGCATCGTTTAACAATTCAGCACACTTTGTACAAGGAGAAGCTGTACGCAAGAGTGATGCGGAAGAAGCCTTTTCTGCACACACGCCACAAACAGAGTTGCTTGAGGTATACAAACTCACATTTAGACAAGCCAGCTTCATTTTGGAAGAATGTGCTGTGGACTGATGAAACAAAATGGAGTTATTTGGTCTATAACTATATATCAAGGGGCGTTATGCATGGCTGCAAAAGAACACAGTGTTCTAAGACAAACATTTGCTACCCACTGTAAAATTTGGTGGAGGTTCCATCATGCTGTGGGGCTGTGTTACCAGTGCCGGTACTGGGAATCTTGTTAGAGTTGAGGGTTGCATGGATTTCACTCAATATCAGCAGATACTTGAGAATAATGTAGAGGAAGTTATGCCAGGGCTGGATATTTCAACAAGACAACGACCCAAAACACCCAAAAAGTACAATGTTCTGGAATGGCCATCCCAGTCCCCAGATCTCAATATCATTGAAAAGCTGTGGGATAATTTGAAGTGGGCTGTCCATGATCGGCAACCATCAAACCTAACCTGGAGATGGTTTGGAAGGAAGAATGGTACAAAACACCTTCATCCAGACACTCATTACAGACTATAGGAAGTGTCTAGGGGCTCTTCTTTCTACTAAAAGAGGTTCAACTAAATATTGATGTGATATTTCTGTTGGGATGCCCAAATTTATGCACCTGTCTAATTTCATTTGATGCATATTGCACATTTTCTGTTCATCCGATAAACCTCACTTCATTACTGAAATATTACTGTGTCCTTCAGTTATTTGACAGATGAAAATGAAATTGCTGATCCAAACACCCAATTATTTATAAATGAAAATCATGGAAATTGTCAGGGGTGCCTAAACGTTTGCATACGACTGTATATGTTTGAATAAGTCCAGGTCATGAAGGAACGGTAAAATAAGCAAGGAGAGAGAAGGTGGCATGTACATTTGAGCAGGGACAAGAGAGGTCCTAGTAGCAAGGGCCAGTCAGGAACGGTGAGCAGGAAGAGGCCTAGCTTACCTGGACAGATGGCCGAGTTGTTGCAGGGCCTCTGTTCTCGAAGTGGTCCGCTGCACTGTGTGCTGTAGGAGGAGGAGACACAGAAACGTGTGCGGCTCTGCCAACCCTCCCCGCATGTGGTCGAACATACACTCCATGATGACCACTCCTCACCTGATGTAGCCTGGTCCACTGCTAGAGGAGGGAGGGATAAGGAAATGGATGTTCCCATGTGGAGGAAGAGGGCAAAAACTAATTATCAAGTAGGAACAGCATTCTATTGGCCAACAGAGGAGGGAGTGTGGTAGGGTGTTAGACGTGTGAACAAGAGTCTCTTGGCTCTGATTTTATATCCTCAGCATCATCTTGACATACAGAGAAAGGCAATATCATTGGCTACATAGATATATCAATAATTTCCCCAGTTGCCATGACTTTCCAATACATCCAGTAGAATCTCCCAGTCAATCAAGCTTGGCTGTCATGGCTGTGCAATTTAGAAGAAAAAAAAGGGAAGCTGAACTGGGAACAGATTTTTGCTAATTGAGGCATCACATTTAGAGTGGGAGGAATATTTTATTATTAATTTAATACTAAAGGTGCACCAGTTATATAAATGACTGCACCAGATTTATTCAGAGTCCATGTTGTAAGTTCTTGGCTTAGACAACAACTAGTTTTTGATTGATGTACACACTGTACTGGCAGAAGCTGGTATCGTGTGGTTTGTGGTGGTCTGTCCTGTGCTGTTTGGTCCGTGACCCAAGCAGCTGTTAGTGGTTGATGCATGGTCTCCCTCTGCATCCTGTTGTCTTACCTGTCTCTGAGGCCTGCTGTCCACCGCCTCCCCGCATCTTTTCTACCTCTCCACCATCACGCTTTCGGCTGTCTACGGAGCGAAGTGATTGGCTGCGAGTGAGATGATGGCCTTTACCTAGTGGGGTAGGGGCAAAACCAAGGGTAGGGGGCTGGATTAGAATTTTTACCACCAATGTCTTGGCATCAGGCAACTTTTGGAATTTTGTTTTAAAATTCAATTTAAGGTATGTGAAAAATAAAGAGTAAAATATAGGTATTTTGTGTTGCCATTGGAATCATGGAAATTCATCTATTGTTCTTAAAGAAAAGGTTATTTCAGAATTTTGATTCAGAATTGTACATTTTGTACACATCTTTATGTAATAGCATTGATCAAGGTCCTCCCACATTTACGCACATACAAACAGAAAGTTCTTCCTCACCATTGCAGGGTTGCAGGTTACAGGGCCGGCCTTCTTCCAGCACTCCCTCACATAGATATAAGTCTTCGGGGGGTGATTGACAGGTACGGCTACGGGTCTGAACCCCTCCCCCACAGTCGCTGCTGCACTCTGCCCATTCCGCCCACACACTCCAGCCACCTGCAAGATAGGAACAATAGGAATAAGAGCAGCATGTAAATAACATGAACCAAACTGTCTTCTTCTCTCTAGTCCAATCTGTTGGGTTTCGGATGTGATTCAGGACACATTCTCTGCATCCTCTTCTCTATGTCCTTTAGCTTATGAATATTTAAAGACACAGACAGATGCCTTTTAGCTCTTACACAAATGTCTATTCATCTGCATGAATAGAAGATAAGGCTAGACAGCATTCAGACAAATGTACTTTTACCAGCAAATAATTTTCCTCAAGGCAACGGGTAGGATTTGGTAAGGGAGGATTGATGAGGGTCTAAGGGGAGGTTTAAGTTTATAGAGCAATCATAATAAGTTATGTTATAAAAGGGTAGTGAGAAAAGAAGATCATGCAATATTTCATTAAAATGCTCACCCAGTTAATATTCTAAGAATAGAGCAATGCCTTTTTGAACAAACACGTTATTCAATATTGTATCTAGTTTTTGTTGGTGATCATACACCGCATGCAGAACAGTTACATTTACATTTTAGTCATTTATCAGACACTTTTATCCAGAGTGGCTTACAGTAAGTACAGGGACATTCCCCCTGGAGCAACTTAGAGTTAAGTGCCTTTCCCAAGGACAGGAAAAATGTGTGCACAATTGGGAATTTAACCAGCAACCTTCCGACTACAGGTCTGACTCCCTAACCACTGAGCCATTTGATTTCTCAAGAATGAGAAACCGGTCCAGATTGTGTACTTACATTACGACTGTGAAATTAGATTCTTTAATGTTGCTGAGAACAAACCTCATCCCCATTATCAATTCCCAGACACATTAAAGAGTTAACCATGAAAACAACCAGTGGGACGACAATAAAGCATCCCACCAAATTCAAGTAAAAACAATTGCCCCAAACAATTCATACAGAAGACTCCTTCACCCCATGCTATTTTAAATGCATGCTTTTTGGGACATTGCTACTAGAGATGAATGTGGATGAAATTAGAGTAAAATAACCTTCAGCTCTTCTTACCCCTGGATCAATTGGGGGCTTATTAAGAACAAATGCTAAAGCTTATGAATGCAGAGAGTGGCTGCTGTTTCTGAGCAGAGAAGAACGGATGGCCTCAAATAAATGATTTTGTGTGAGAGAGAAGAGAGAGAAAAAACAATTTGCTGATAAGATTCTCTCTTCATAGAGAAAGAGAAAAATGGCAGAATAGATGAACTTTTTCGTACAATAATCAAAGTCAGTCAGACTGAAATAAGCTGGAAGAGAATAATAGTGTTTTCTTTCTTTGTCCCCAAGGACATTTCATTATGTTCTCAATAATTCAGTGGACCTACATTGATGGGCGTTACAGCCCAGCACTGAATAGTTCAACTGTAGTTGGCATCACTCCATCACACTAAAACTTCCTCCTGAATCATCTTGTTCTTTTCCTCTATCCTTCTCTCTTGCTCCCTTATATTGCCATTCCTTTCTTTAGCTCTTATTTGCTGTACGTTCATATTCCCTATAGTTGTACTTTTTATCGTGTGTTGAGGAAGCAAAGGTTTTGAAGATAGATCACCTATTTTTGCAAGTACATTATGTGGTCATTTCTAACAACTCATAATTCAAAGCACAACAGGTCATCAGAAAAGCCATGAAAAAAGAAATAGACAACCATTGCATGCAAAAATATATGAACAAGTACAAACCATGATTACTTTATTGTTACTGTTTATCAACCGTACATCTCAGAAAATCTTCCGAATTACGTTCTCAGGAAACTATTTTGAAAACATTTATTACGTTATATGCCAACATGTATTTTTTTGGGGCTGCTGTATATTAACCCTTCCAAATACTTGTGGCACACAAAAATATGTGGACTACGTGCAAATCTGCTCTAACTTCCAAATTATTACAGTATTGCCTGGAATGCTCTCAAACTACATTTAGTCTGACAGTCTGCACTTTCACTGAACAGTGTCCCATTTCAACTACAAAATGCATTTGCAGTTTCTATTGACATAAATTTACATTTATACAAATACGTCAATCTGAAACCTAAGTACTTTTATTGATAACATGAGTTACAGAATATACAAGTATCAAAAACACAATTATAAACCATAATAATAATTAACAATATATACTGTAGGTCAAATGTCAGCAATCTCAATTTCCTTAAAAGCATCAAAACCTGTTGCTTCAGGTCATTATGCAACAGAGTGAGCCGCCATTATTTCTACAACCAGCAGCTTTAAAGTAATTTATAAAACGGCTCCGGTGATATCTGCAATTTGATTGGCTAAAATTGCATTCCAAGCCTATGAAAATTCCCATATATCCCCACTGTAGAATGTTGCCTTTTCACTGAAGTGCTGTAGTATGTAATATAAAAAGTATCACTACGCCCCCCTGAGGAGCTGAACAAAATAAAAAACATGGTGGACAATTCCTCTCGCTTCAAATCTCAACACCAACTTCCAAATAAGACCATCTAAAAAATTAAAAAGATTTTAACATTCCCTTACCACAAAAAGATTGTCACTGATGTAGACATGCTAACCAGCCGCAGGTTTTTAAGTAATCTAATCTTTTTTGTAATAAAAAGTTTTTTTTTCGTGACGAAGCGATAGCTAGCTAGTGGCTGTCATGTCAATATCGATCTATACACCGGTGGCTGGCTCGTTAGCCTAATGTCTGACCTACCACTCACAATACACACACACTTGAGTTTTCCCCATATCACGGGTTGGGTTGTTTATCCATCTAAACCTAGACGCCTTTCTTCATATTTTAAAATATCAAGAAATAGCCTACAGTTGACATCTTTATTATAAAAAGGAATTACGATAGCCTACCTGATCTACCGGCGAAATTAAGATTTCTCAATGAAAACGGTTATTTGAATAAGACTTACAAGTTGCCTGATATTATTGTTCTGCCTATGTTTTATTTATATTATCAGTAAATTGTTGAGGCATATAGCATACAATAGTTTTCCTACACTTGTTAGCAAATTTAATGATATCTCTCCCTCTGTCATTAAAATAATTCTAATAATAACCGGGCGGGTCACCAGACTTTCGAGGTTCAGACAATCCATTGATATATATCAGGGGCTGGAGTATGGAATCCTAGAGGGATTGCATGTGTTTAATTACATTTTATGTGTGCTATTACATTATTTGTAATAACAGTGCAAATAAAATTATCTGCATTTTTCTGATGACGAACGCTATTATGTTCAAGTGCAACGCGACTGAAATGAATCCCGCAATTTGACAGCGCACGACTGTATCAAGTGAACAGTTTATAAAAGATTTAGGGATAAACGCCAACGACAACTATGCAAACCTTATAACACATTTTATTTACTAGTAGAAATTAGTTTTCGCATTTACCTATATTCACATTCTTGATTAATTCATTTAGGCCCGGTTCCCCAAAACGTTCTTTTCGCTAAGTAGTTCTTAACCTATTCCTTAACCTCTCTCTTAACCTTATGGCACGGTTCCCGACATGTTCGTACTCTAAGTATATCTTCTGTAAGTCACACTTTCGTAAGGTTGGTCTGGACCATTCGTAAGCTCTCTCTTAGCGTTTTTTGCGATCAAGCTGCTAGTCGCCGCCAATGTGCAGCAGTCTTTAGAAATCAGTGCAGCGCAGTACAAGTCAAACTATGGTATGTTGACAATGTTGTGGCTCAACAATGATTTTATGGACATTTTAAGGCTAATAATAAAACATGTTCGCAATGGATACAGGCCTATTTTTGAAATTGACTTTATTTGGTATCAGAACTAATATGTGGAAATTAGCCTAGGCTATTTCGTAATGTCATTAAAGCGTTTAAATTGGCAATCACTTTTGATAATTAAAGTATGGCAAACAATTTGGCTCTAAATGGCTAAGATCTATAAATGGGTAAGCATGGTGGTGTCCAGTAAGCGACCAACTATGGCAGCGATCCAACATGTCCTTGTATTGAATCAAAGACGGCGACGGCCGCGAAGCCGTTTAGTCCATGTCAATTGTTTTTTTCGGCATAGACCTGCACTTGCCAGGCTCTGACGAGAAGCTTGGTGCCCTTTTTTTTTACGTTGCTTCCCCGCCATATTCTCTATCTAACTCTCTCTCTCTGTTCATTGTAGATAGGTTGATTTATTGTAAACATTAACCAATGGCAATCAATACCACATTAAACAGAAGTAACTGCAGCTGATTGCCAATCAATTCTGATTGTAAAGTACCTTACCATTGAAATAAAAGTGTATTACATCATTTTTAGAAGTCGTTAAACCAACGTCAAGAAGCGGGACAAGTGGCACAACGGGATGAGGAGGGTGGATGATTAGTGAGGGATAATGTGTCTACCAGTCACAACATATCGTGTGAACACATTACTGACAGTTTGATAATTAATAGTCTATATTTTACTGATAACTTAAACTATGCTAAATTAAATATTACTGGAATAATTTGAGGAATGTTTCATTTACATGAACGTGTTGTCCTTCTTAACGCCGTAATGCACCTTCGCATGAAGTGAAAAATCGATTCCTGAGCAATCGATGCCAACTAATTTAGCACCTTCACTTGGGACAGCGCCTTTGTAACGTCGAACTTAAGAGGCAGCGTGTTAGGAAGCTTCCTAAGGGACACTTTGGGGAACACACTTAGGAACATAAACAACTTCGGTAAGATATATCTTTTTGAGTCTTCTTAGCGCGCTAAGAGTGAGCGTTATCGTGGAACCGGGCCTTAGGTTTTTAAATGATTTCGGCGATTGGTGCTGATTTTGCCCAAACTATGCCAATCTATTCAGGGGGCACTGGAAGATATTTATATTTATGATGTTTTAAAAAATCCATATCACCAACATGACATTCTTTAGATTTTCTCTCTTAACTTACCAGATCCGAATTTAAAATTGACAGCAGAGATAAATCTAGAAAGGTTCAATTTTTTTGATATGACCATTTATAAATACGTTGATATTTTGGAAACTACCATCTACTTCAAGCCGCAGAGTGGTATAACACTTTTACGCACAGACAGTAATAATCATTGACACCTCAACAACGTAACTGCAGTACTGCAATACAACTTACTATTTGTACTACCTAATAACCGGGAATGAATACTAATTAATAGTTTTAATAATTATAGCCTGTTAATGACAGCACCTGCATAATAGCTACATGGAAGCCCGTTTTCATAACGTTTCATTTCCAGACAAGATTGCACAATGTGGCTTTTGATGGATGTATATAAATGTCCAGAAACAAAATTCAAAGAAACGCGCTTGCAATGCAAAACTGCACAGATGTTTGCTTGACTGCATTAACCATAGTGTCGTCAGTACAGTAGCTACGGCTATAACAGGCTGATTGATGTTGGCCTTTTGAATAGCTGACTCGGTTGGTATGTTGTCAAGCCGGGCTGTGACGTGTGTTGCGGAGCAGATGGCCGCTGATTTGAGCCTGGTCGGTGGCATGGCAAACTGACATGCGGGCTGCTAGCAACAGGTACGTGCAGAGCCGTTACTTAACCATTACACTGGGAAGCCAATTACTGGGGAGTTTTTCCTAGCCACTGTGCTTACATTACTTATTATTGCTTGCTCTTAGGGGTTCTAGGCTGGGTTTCTGTAAAAAGGGCTCCAAGAAATAAATTTTATCACTTGAAATTGTGTATTTTATGACTTTAGGGCTAGATTCTTCTCATGCTTTCATAGCCCTGGGAGGTTGACTGTGCCGTTTTTTTTTGCTCCACCCTATGGCCAGGTATTGACATGTTCTGTATTTAACTGCACTTGTCTTTGTTAACTCACATTCATTATCCACAGCTGATCACTGTTGCCAATTAGTGTTGTATATTTGTTCCCTTGGCCCCATTGTCTCCATGCCTCATTGTTCTTGTATGATGAGTCTCTGCTAGTGTTACATTTACTATAGAATATCCCAGATGTGTGTTTTTGTTACCTTAATGCCCTGTTCTCATAATTCTGTGTGAAGAACTCGTATATGTTGGTAAAGGTCTGGTTATACATATAATTACTGCTTCTGCTGAGAGCTGAAAGAAATGAAGAGCAGATAACCTGCCCCTTGCCTCCTGTGCCTGATTCCTACACACACCAACTTATTACATTTATAGAGAGCAGAGATCCCAAATTATAACAAAAGTGACTGAAATAAATGTGATCAAACTGATGGCTTAGGTTTAGTGATAATTATTTCTAATCACTTGGTATCTACAATGCCATTTACTTTTACAATATTATTTTTTGTTCTGATTGTGTTGAAAGAGGATGGACTACTAGGTGTGTCAATGCAATGGAATAAGCTTTCTTTAACATCGCAAAAGCTGGATATTCATCTAAGCTTCACATAGTTTTGCTTGCTTGAAGACGGTGACAGAAGGATTTCGCTTTCTTGAAGTCTTGAACATAGCATGGTTGTATGAAGAATGCTCCAACTCAAGTATTAAATTAACTACAAGCCCTCAGTCCAGCAACTCCCAGCCTATTGTGTATAATTTTATCGCTGGTGCAAGAAGGAGAAAGACAGATACAAATTGAAAAGAAACAGCGTTTATTGGAGAACACTATAGAACAACAATAAACAACTGAGGGTGCCGCATGCAGTGACTGAGGGGGCGTGGTACCAGCTTCATCACCCAGTAGGGGAATCCCAAAAAACTATTCTACTACCCCAATATCTGTGGGGTAGCGGGTATAGACCCCGGATTATTGGATGCCCTCGAGAGCAGCTATGATTGCATTGTCCAGCTCATTGAAAAAGGTAATCTCCTCTACCGGGATGTCTCTACCCGTACCGGTCTGCTGTGCCTTAAATGCTTTCGCTGTCTCTGGGTTTGGTGGTTCATCCTGTAATGACTGTATCACTGGTGCAAGAAGGAGGGAGACAAAATGTGAAGTGTAAAGAACAGCATTTAATAGAAAACATTATGGAACCAAAATGAATGACTACATAGAGTCAAAAACACTTAAATCAGAATATGTAATAATACTGCATGGACATCATCTACCAACAATGAACCACAAGACGAAATACCACAGAACTTTAACAGGACACTAATGATGGTAAATTGGAGGCAGTTGTTTTGCTTGCTAGAGATCTATTGGCAGACAAAGTAATCTGTTTGAAGGTAGTGGGAACTGAAAGCAGTACATATACTGTATCATGGAACGGGGGCTTTCTGATCAGTCCAGGGCGGAGCACCGTGACATCTTTAGTATTCCAGATTGATAGTGTTTCAGTAAATTGTTTGTTGGAATGTTGTACAACCATCAGAATGAAGAAGTCTCATTAAAACCAAACAACAATGGATCAGTAAACATGTTGTCCCTAAATTTGATGTTAATGTGAAAATGCATTTAGATCTTCTTGAGTTTTGTAGAGTTGTTTTGAATGAGTATGTAACTTATAGACTGATATATAACTGATAGAACATATAGTATAGCCTAATCCCTATGCATTTGTTTAAATACTTAATTGTTTCATAGAGTGGCAACCAACCTGGCAATGTTTATTTTATTGACAGAAAATTACAACTGGTCAAAAAAATAAAAATAAATGCTTTGTCAGACCTTGAATAATGCAAAGCAAAGAAGCTTAATTTTTAACAACACAAGACTAAAGTGTTGACTTAGAAAGAGTTCAGAAATCAACATTTGGTGTAATAATAATAATATTTGTATCATAATAATAATTATAATTGGCTTTCATGCATCTTGGCATGCTCTCCACCAGTCTTTCACATTTATGTTGGGTGACTATGCCACTTCTAGCGTAAAGATTCAGCTCAGCTTTGTTTGATGGCTTCAAACTATCCATCTAACTCTTGATCACATTCCAGAGGTTGTCAATGTGGTCTCTTAATTCTTTCCAGAGCTATATACTGTGAGGCGCATCGATTGGGGTTCACCATATGAGGTGAGGATATACACTCACCTAAAAGATTATTAGGAACACCCGGTCAATTTCTCATTACTGCAATTATCTACTCAACCAATCACATGGCAGTTGTTTCAATGCATTTTGGGGTGTGGTCCTGGTCAAGACAATCTCCTGAACTCCAAACTGAATGTCAGAACGGGAAAGGTGATTTAAGCAATTTTGTGCATGGTCGTTGGTACCAGACGGGCCAGTCTGAGTATTTCACAATCTGCTCAGTTACTGGGATTTTCACACACAACCATTTCTAGGGTGTACAAAGAATGGTGTGAAAAGGGAAAAACATCCAGTATGCGGCAGTCCTGTGGGTGAAAATGCCTTGTTGATGCTAAGGGTCAGAGGAGAATGGGCCGACTGCTTCAAGCTGATAGAAGAGCAACTTTGACTGAAATAACCACTCGTTACAACCGAGGTATGCAGCAAAGCATTTGTGAAGCCACAACGCGCACAACCTTGAGGCGGATGGGCTACAACAGCAGAAGACCCCACCGGGTACCACTCATCTTCACTACAAATAGGAAAAAGAGGCTACAATTTGCAAGAGCACACCGAAATTGGACAGTTGAAGACTGGAAAAATGTTGCCTGTTCTGATGAGTCCCGATTTCTGTTGAGACACTCAGAAGGTAGAATCAGAATTTGGTGTAAACAGAATGAAAACATGGATCCATCATGCCTTGTTACCACTGTGCAGGCTGGTAGTGGTGGTGTAATGGTGTGGGGGATGTTTTCTTGGCACACTTTAGGCCCCTTAGTGCCAATTGGGCATCGTTTAAATGCCACGGCCTACCTGAGCATTGTTTCTGACTATGTCCATCCCTTTATGGCCACCATGTAACCATCCTATGATGGCTACTTCCAGCAGGATAATGCACCATGTCACAAAGCTTGAATCATTTCAAATTGGTTTCTTGAACATCACAATAAGTTCACTGTACTAAAATGGCCCCCACAGTCACCAGATATCAACCCAATAGAGCATCTTTGGGATGTGGTGGAAAGGGAGCTTCGTGCCCTGGATCTGCATCCCACAAATCTCCATCAACTGCAAGATGCTATCCTATCAATATGGGCCAACATTTCTAAAGAATGCTTTCAGCATCTTGTTGAATCAATGCCACATAGATTTAAGGCAGTTCTAAAGGTGAAAGTGGGTCAAACACAGTTCCAGTATGGTGTTCCTAATAATCCTTTGGGTGAGTGTATATACATAAAGATTAAACAAGGTGCTTAGCAAGTACAACACTCAAAAAGGCACAAGTGGAGATGTTTTTCCATTTTTTTTCTTTTGCATAATATTCCACTTATTGACTGCAGAAAACTGAAATGGAATAGGGTCAAAGTGGTGAATTTAGGAATGATCCATTAAATGTAGTTGTTGGAGTGCAGATTTCAAGATGGTAAATAAATTGTAGCACTTATTATAGGACAACTTGTGTTAAAGTTGTGACTGATGAGTGTGACTGGCATCATGTCCGATGACTTAATTATGCACATGGGTGCAGTGCTAATTTATGATTGTACCATGTACACAACTGTTCCCACACTAGTCTAAATTGTACATAGGTTGGCACAGATGACCTACACCAATGCAATGCGATCAAATAATAAAAACAACCCTCGTACAGTCCACACAAACAGCTTTTTAGCAACCGGCCCCTGTTTTTGACTCCCTGGGTCGAAGAGAGGCCAGTCAGATAGTGATTGCTTGCTTGGTGGAGATGCATCCAACCTGCCCAAATGACATCCAGTCACCAGCATAGACAAGTAGGATATTCCATTCTGATTCACACAGTCTCGCAACCTGCTCAGAGTAGCCACTTCAGTCCTACAATTCACAGCAAGCAAACAATTGTTGCATTAGAAATCAGAGTGAGCAACCTTGTCCCAGAACAAAGCAAATTACAAGCAGCTCCAACATCACTGATTTCATTTGTTACTCCAGATGATGGCTGTGGAATAGCCTAATAAACATGAAAACTGTATCAAATTCTACCGATTTGTATTTTACCAGGTACAGGATGTTACGGACACACCTATTTACAACAAGGATTTTTTTTGGTTAACTGTTCACGGACAGAACAACAGACTCTGAACCACTAAGCTCTCAATAAGAACTAGAAAAAGAAAATGAAAGGCTTGTTTGTTTTACCAGTGTTTACTCAAAGAAATCCACATGTAAAAAGTGAATACATACTGATTACACCTCTAAAACGGTTAACTACCAAGAGAAAATTACTTGTTGAACTGCATATAGTCAGGGCCAGTTCTTGCCACCTTAGGCAAGACAAAAAAATGCCCCCCCCCCACACACACATTTATCAGTGTCAGAAACAATGCATTTATGTGAAATAAGATTTATTAACAAATTAGCTTATTTATATTTTGAATTTGGTTGTTCCCGGTTGATCAGTATCAGAGTGTGAAATTGACTTTACTTGCCTATATTGCCAAGACTACATTAGTAGGCTTCATAAATGGCTACATACAGGCTCTTGGCAGAAATTTGAGAGTCTTGGCTAACCTAGCTGAAAATGCAAACTTTGATTATTTACTTTTTTTTAAGTTAATTGCAGTAATCAGCATCTAATGACACAAAAGTTGACCTTGTAGTGTAGGAATTGTTTGCATTCTTTCAGCAACACTTTATTATGCTAGCAACACAAACGCAAATTTTGTTTTTCAAAACAATAGCTCTCATTCCAATGCATTAAATAGTCATTATAAATTCATTTTAAAGCCAGTGAATTATAATCAAATCAAATGTGTGTTTAAGGAACTATTAAAATAGTTTGATAGGAAGAAAAGTTAATATTTTTTAATAACAATTGTAAAAGATATGCTGTACACTTACACAAAATTTTATTAAATATATTGTCACAAAAACTAAACTATTGCTCCTGTCAAAACATGTACTATGGATAACTGTTCAATATGATGTGTTTAATCCTATTTTTTTGCTGTACTTTATATTGTAATAAGTTGAGGATTATATGAGGTGAGCAAATATTGTCCGTTTGACGGTATATTCATATTGTTTTAAAATTACTGTTGTATTTATTACATTGCTACTGGATTTCTCAAATTTATATTGTATTTGTATCTACTTTTGTATTTTAGGGTGCCTGTTAAGATCTGGCTAGGGACAACAGATGGAATCTAGCACTTGTTGCTAATTCTGGCTTGTTTACAGCAAGTAACTTGTCTGTTGATCAATGAGCATTGTCCCTAACAAATAAAAATAAATTAAATGAAATCCAAATATAGTCTCAAATTCTCAGGCACTTGAGGCAGTATAGCCAGCCATGCAAAAACAGGGAATCACTCTCTCATTCAACTCACTGTAGGCCATAATTTAATATGCAGATTGCTCCATAGAAACTAAACTATCGCTACACGGCAAGACCTGGTCCATGACCTAAAGCAGTGTTTTTCAAACTTTTTTTCGGGTGACCCACATTTTCAAAATGACAAACCATCGTGACCCAAATGTCATAAAAATAGGTGTTTGCAAATATACAGTTTTCCTATAATTTGTATTTATACGGTATGTAGGGGTTCTAACATAATACATTAGTTCTATTTGTCACCAGAATAATTTTCTCGATATTGACAGTAATATCATCACATGTTTAAATCACCAAAATAACCAAGATGAGGGGGTTTTCCCACAAATATTAGATGACTTGTATTAATTTATTCACATTTAGATAAAAAATATCCATAATGCTGTTTCAACTAGCTATGCGAAACTAAAGTCAAATAAAAGTTTGGAAAACTGTAATAAATGGCAATTATTTTTGTTACTTCTAACGACCAGCGCATTGGGTGAACACGTTTTCTACATACAGGTTTTTTGTCTGATGTAGGTAAGCCTTAATAGGGCCCTATAAAATCTGTTTTATTTTTGGCCAATTCAATGAGCGAGACTACGGTAATTACTTCAAGCGATTTATATACATAGACAAGTTATTGATATTTGTAATTGTTTCCCTTTTAAATAGTAGCCTAATCATTTTCATAAGCATTTGGATTAGTGAGTGAAACGGAGAAAAACAAACGTTGTGTTTTTGTACAATTTAGCATGGACTAGATACTTTTATGACTATGAAGTGCGTTAGATGGGAACGATATGTTAAAGCCGCATGCTGGCTATGTTCAGTAGACAAACGCACACTACATATACAATTTCATATTTCTTTGCACATTTCACTCCATCCGTGGAAGTTCGCTGTTACATTTTTCACTGAAGTATCCTAATTTTAAGCACAAACTCGAAAGAAAAAGTGTATTTTTACGGAAGGTAGAAGGGCAGAAGTAGTGATGTTACAAGCATTTCGCAATAGAGAGGCGCGTGCCTCCACACACACACACACCGCATACAGAGGACACTCCCAGTAGGCAACACGCAAGCGGCCACAAATTCACATCACTTTCAGAACAGGCAATATGCGGTGGTAATTATAAGTTTATGTGAATATATTGGAATTTTAGGATTATGATTTTTGTGTGTTTATGATAGCCTACTGTAGGATCCGCTTGACCTCACAACTGCTCAGTTCAGTACACTGCCCCATGTGGCTGTTGAGGTGTACTGTCAACTGTAACATTTTAATCATGAAAGAAAACCATGACAAAATAATTATGAAAACATATTTGCCGAGCCATTTTAATCTCCCGCGACCCACCGGTGAGTCGGGACCCATACTTTGAAAAACAGTAACCTAAAGAGAGCTGGGACCACAGTCTCAAAGAAAACCATTAGTAACACACTACGCCGTCATGGATTTAAATCCTGCAGCACACGCAAGGTCCCCCTGCTCAAGCCAGCACAGGTCCAGGCCCGTCTGAAGTTTACCAATGACCATCTGGGTGATCGAGAGGAGGAATGCGAGAAGGTCATGTGGTCTGATGAGACAAAAATAGAGGGTGATGGTCTAAACCCCACTCGCTGTATTTATAGGAAGAAGGATGAGTACAACCCCAAGAACACCATCCCAACCGTGAAGCATGGAGGTGTAAACATCATTTTTTGGGGATGCTTTTCTGCAAAGGGGACAGGACGACTGCACTATATTGAGGGGAGGATGGATGGGGCCATGTATCGCGAGATCTTGGCCAACAACCTCCTTCCCTCAGTAAGAGCATTGATTTTCAAGCGGCATCACATCTGAACGTTGATTGAATTAAAGTTTTTGCGATTGATAAACGCGTAAATATCCATGGATGGTGGCTACAGATGCATTACAGTCAATCACCCAAATCACATTTGGAAACCCAGCAATCTTATGAAATAGTCTTTTAATCACAGTTTGCTGAGCATCATCATATGGGAATTGAATATACCTAGCAGAAAGGGACTTGATAGCCATCAAAACTGCTGGCATACTTCAACTATTGTTGGCTATGATATACCAAACTTGTCCCAGGTCTCCCGCTGAAAGGTCCCGGTGGCCTAAAACCCCAACGTAGTGAGCATGCATTAAGGTCCACAGAGCCAGATCTGCCATTGCTTCAACTTCATAACTGCCAAAGCGCATGTTTTAAATAGGCAACTGAATAAACATTTCACCATACACATTACAAATCGATTAACCTAATACATATTTTTATTATTTTACTGAAATTCTTGTATGCCTAATTAAGCCCTAATGTTCTAGGCCATCTCGAAGTGAAAGGGAAAAAATAAACCACTTAAAGCAATGTGCTGTATACAATTAATTAATAATTCTTAAATGTAACTTGCAATATGGGGTTGTGGAGTTGTGATACACATATATTCATCAATAATTGCTGGTACAACAATTCACTGAACCGGGTGGTTAAACCATGAACACCGCTAGTCACACTGGAGAACTTGAGGTACACAAGGTCAGATGAGACGTGAGATTTTATCGCAGCCTACGCTCATGTTCAAATTGATAAATGCCTTGCTTGCATAGGAATCTGCGTACGCCCGTCCTACGCCTGTTTTAGGTTGTCCACACATTTGATAAATGAGGGGCCTTGTTTCTGAGAGGCGGGCCGGCCCTGCATATAGTTCCCCAGTACCTAACCCTGTCATTACACATTCAGTCAGTTTGCGTGTCAGTGATGTGTGATGTACTGGTTAGGTTTAGGGTTAAGCATTAGGTTAGGGTTAAGTTATATTAGGGTAAGAGCGTAATTAAAGTTAGTGTTAGGGTCAGCGAATAGCAAACATGGATTTCTGGTCAGGGTTCTGTCTCAGGTCCACACACAGATATAAAAACTAAAGTGTGTGTGTGTGTGTTCCCCACAAAGATAGAACAGCATGAAAAAATCCATCACCATAAAGTTTTTTGGCAGTTCCCCACTATGTATAGGGTAAAATTGGGCTCACAAATTAAATTTTTCTTTTTACAGTTAAGCATTACCAGTTCAGTTTTAGGGTTACAAAAAGTTAGGGTTTGGGGGACTTAAAGCTAGATAGGGAACATGGAATTCGCTGTCAAGGTTTCTCTTTTTGGTCTCATAGACACAAGAAAAAACAAATGTGTGAGAGTGTGTGTGCTTACTGTAAGTCTATCCATCATAATAAACATCTTTTGAAAGTCACCTTTCCATTCTATTCAGAGCACTGTAATGGCTGGACTGGCACTTTACATTACATTTCAGGGATTGGCTGGACTGGCATCATCCATTACACATAATTGTAAACCCCTAACCCTGCCCCCACCACCGCTGTAAGGTATGTATGCATGTCCATGCATTCAGATGTTGGTGATAGTGGTGTTTACTTCCCCCTGTGCGAGAGTGAGATTTGTCTGTGATGAGAGGCTGTATGGCTGAATGAGCAATAGGGGAGAGAAGACCTCTATCAGATGGTTAGTGCTGACACCCAGAGGAGAGAAGCAGTCACTTGCAGGCTGAAGATAACACAGACAGCAAAAGACAAAAAGAACAAAAAGCAACAAAGGGAGAGGGAAAGAAGATGTACAGAGCAAGATGGAGAAAGGAGTGATAGGTAGAGAGGCTAAAATTGAATACACACCTACTTAAATTTGAGACAAAACCCTAAGCACAATTGTACTTTTTTGTCTTTAACAGAAAAAATCTACTAAGACATTGGTCTCTCTTACAGTCTCCTGTGACACAATAGAAAAACCCATACAAGTATCAACATCGGAGTACAAAAGGTTGATTTACAAAAAAATTAATTCATCAGATGTATAAATACAAATACCAAGATTCAAGCATAAGATATATTTTTTTTATACAATTCCATAATAAATGTATATGAAACCCAATTTTGATCCCTAGTTTGATAACTATTGTTTCTCCAACAGATATGTGAGGTAAGATAATAATATTATGGTCTCTGTAAAATATTCTTATACACAAACATTAAGCAATGTCTGTTCCTTCTAGAGGTCAAGGAATCCCAGCCAAATGACACATACACAAAACCATGATGTGTAAGGAAATATGCACCAGTGATAAAACATGTATCCATGCATACATCTCTTTATATGTGTGACTGTATCCAAGCACACATCTCTTTATATATGTGAGTGTATCCATGCATACAACTTAAAAAATACTGCTCTGTGTGTGTTTTCATCACTTCAACCTAGACCTAAAGATGCTGATGCTGGACTTTGGTTTTACTATATACAAGTTTGGGCTGCTCTTGTTTGTCATTGCAGTTGCATGTGTAATTGACAAGCATTATTCAAGATAACTTTATTATAATAGATTAGTTATTGATACTGGTCATTAACACATTAAAATCAACCGGGGCAGTATTAAAACCCAAACAACAGTCAGACCTCATATCACAAGCCTTATTTTCTCAGTGAAATTGAAATGCTACACATGTAGGTTTTATTTTGTGTTCTTGTACCTGTATTTTGTATTTTCTTGAACGAATTGTCCAGTGTCTCATTGCACTGCTCACACTGTTTGTCTGTGTGTGTATATGTATCAATATTACTTTTTTCCGAACATTACATTTTTTTACTATTCTAACCTTGAAGGGCCAGCTTCTTGTCGCTCTGGCGGTAATGAATCTGGCCTTGCTGGAGGTGTGGACAAGCTGCTGAGTGCAACTGAAGCTGCCTTTTTTGATGCCTTGGTCTTTACCTGGGCCTGTTTCCATTTTCTGCTCTCTTTCACTGCACTCTTTTATGCTTTTTTTCTCCCCTTGCTCTCTGTCTCTCTTCCTTTTATCCTTCTCCCACTGAAGGTAGCTTGCCCTTCTTTCGGGATCGATGTGATGCTGCTCATATGCCACCCACACTGAATAATGGGGAAATTACTCTAGTTATAATAATAATAATAATAATAATAATACAGAATGACCTTCAACATTTTTGCATTTTATACAGATAAACTGGGTGAAAGCTATTCATGTCATGTCTGTTACCTCCATGTCAAAACCTGTTACTCTGGAGAAGTAACATGACAGTAATAAGCTTGATGATTTCAAGCTAATTTGCTCATTGCTAGCTAATAGCGCTAGGTCACACAAGCACATGGTGTACATTTTGAAAGTATATTGCCTGTAGATATTGATCAGAGTACATGAATAATTTTTACATTACAAACATGGTAACGGTTTTGACGTTGTTTTTGGGACATACATGGCTAGCTAAGAATAACCCCAGCATTGACTGGGCTTCAGGTAAAAATATGAAATGGAGTACCACTTGTCATGCCCTCTGTCTAAACTCTGCTTGTTCTCAGTCTATATTCAGTCAGATGAACACGCCCACGCCGATTGACGCCCACGCCCCTCTACCTCACTTTTGGGGGGGGGGTTCTTTGTGGGAAAGACTGGGGGTTAAATGGATTTGGTGGTTTGGGAGGTATTCCAGCGTTATAGACTCCCAGTTAAACCTCATAAAACATCAAAAACAGGACAGACGAGAGAGAACATCCCTGTGTGCTAACTGTTGGAATCCTGGTTGAGAGATGATGCAACTTCCTTTAATGATGTCACCAGAATATACATTTGTTATAAAGGTTTTTTGTGTGAGTAACAGGCCTGACATGAATCCAGGGGACATCGATAAAATGATTACTATTTTATCAAAATAATCTAGATGCCAACAATATTACTAACAATGAGATTATACCTGCCACAATATGGAAATGTACGAGATTATATCTTTATGCCTAAAATTTACAAATGAAAAGTCCTGGTGAAAAATAAAAATTCTAGGGAGGAACAGGCCAAAAACCTCACCCATATCAGAATAAATGCAATTTTAATTTTAATTATTTAAAAAATATTTAATTGACTTTATTTTGATGTCATATTGACAGAAGAATGCATAATAATGTTTTTTAAATTAGAACTTTATTGATATTTATAGCAATTTTATGACTGATTCTTTCTTAGGGACACAAAAGGCACTGATTTCATGGAATCACCTAAAAGCTATATGGCTCTAAATAGACCATACACTGTGCCAGGCTTTGAGAGAAAATGTAGACAGACAGTACATCTGGACACTATGTAAACAAACTTTTCAAAGAGCTTCAATACCATACAACACTCCTTCCATGGCCTCCAACTAACTGCTCTTATACTCTAGTAAAACAAAATGCATGCTATTCAACCGATTGCTCCCCCCGCCTGGCTAGCATCACCACTCTGGATGAGTATGAACTAGAATATGTGACACCTACACATGCGTAGGTGTCTGATTAGAGTGTTTACTCTCCTTCCAGAGTCACATTAACCATCTCCAATCCTAAATTAAATCTAGGAGTGGGTTCCTATTCTGCAACAAGGCCACCTTCACTCTTGCTGCCAGACATGCCCTTGTGAAAATTACCATCCTACCAATCCTAGACTTTGGTGATGTCAGTTACAGAACTGCCTCAAACTCCCTCCTAAGAAAATTAGATGTAGTCCGTTGTCACTAATGCTCCATATTACACCCAGCACTGTGACCTCTATGCACTAGTTGGCTGGCCCTTGTTACACACTTGGCACCAAACTCACCTACAAGTCCTTACTATGCAAAACCCCACTGTACCTAAATTAGAGGTTGTGTTAGCTTTCAGAAGTCTGCGTCCACAAAGGCACTTTCCAAAAATATGTGTTTTAAAGATTTTACCTGCGTTCTAATTGTCACGTTTTAAGAGGCAGGAGGCAGATGCAGAGAATCAGGGTTTCTTTAATATAATCCAAAACGACGCACAAGCATACAAACGTCAGGTTTGAAACAGGGTAACAGATAAACAATACTCGACAATGAGCAGACATCAATTCAGGCTTTTATATTTTGAGCCTAGCCCTAATACATGAACATAATAACCAACACCTGCTGAAGAGGTCCAGGTGATATCAATCACAGATGTGGCTAGACCACTAGTCATAACTCCAGTGTACCTGAACCCTACCGCCTCCCGTGCCCAAACAAACAAATCTCCCTGACTCTATGCTGCAGTGCATAACTCCAGTACCCAGAACAATAGTAAAATAAACCCCACAAGAAAAAAAAAAGATAAAAACTAATAGTCAGGTGACCCAGAACGTCAGGAACCCTGGGTTCCCCTTACACTAATACATGAACGTGGGTGTACTCGTTGCTCTAGAATAGAGGAAATATGCCTTTAGAATGCTGTGTGAAAAGATGTATTTTTAAATAACAATTTACAGTAATACAATCTGTATGATATTGTAGTGATTCTTCTCTTTGTTTAAGGTTTAAAACGATCCTGACTGCTCAAAAGGCAGATTCACACCTTAATTTTATAAAACATGTTAACCAAAAATATTACATTATGCATTAAAGCTGAAAACCTAAGTTCTCTCATCCAACCCTCACAGTTTCACTTTTAAGTGGGACACAATGCTTCATTTTAACATCTACCCCACATAATTTGGGAAAAATAGCATTTACTTCTACATTTCTCATGTGCTCTAATAAATCCGCCAGTAGGAAAACGTCAGATAAGTAATAATACGCATTTACCTCGCAATTACATAGTCGCACTGCGCAGAAATGAAGAGGGGAGAGCATGTTTGATTTGCAGGATCAAACTTTTCAGTTAACACTGTGAACAATAAAAAGTTAGAACTTGCTAATTTAAATGGAATCTCATGGCCAATACACCTGTGTTTTCAGAACGCAAGACAATATATTTTTGCATAATATATGCAGAATCCTTTGCTAGTTAGATTGTGAAATGTACATTTTGCTATGCAAAAATTGTCTACATTTTTAATTACTTTAGTTGAGTTTTTTTTTCAAAAATGTTACAGGTTGAAGTCAACCCAAACGGTAGCAGGTTCTTTTTCTGAAAAACATTGGTTTCAAAGTCATTGGAACCCCCAAAATCAATATTTAGTGAACTCTCCCCTGAAGTGGATAACAGCACTGAGCTTTTTCCTATAACATCTGACAAGGTTGACAAACACCTTTTGAGGGATCTTGGACCACTAAATGCAGCACATTAAGAACCTTTTGGTTTTAGGTTTGTGCTTGTGTATTGCCCTCCAATTCAGACCAGAGGTTTTCAATTCCTTGGGTTAAGCTGTTGCTTTCTCAGTGTTTGTAGCTTGGGAAAAAAAATCAATGCACATCTTTCTCAGTTGCATAGACGGCATCTAGTCAAAGCTGGAAGCAGTTTTACTAAACTTGCACATGCTAGATTGCCTTTATGAATAGTGTCAGATATGTACAATTTAAAACTTTTGATCTGTTCTTCATCATACCTTCTTTAAATGCAGAGGGCATACAGTAGCCGGAAAGGAATTAAAAACAGTTGTGAAATGTTAAATGCCAGCTCATCTTCTCGTAAACAAATGCAAGGTTTCCATGGCAAAGATACTGTGAAATATGGTGTTTACTTAAGTCATTTCTTTTTGTGAAAATACAAGTTTGGCCCTATACATTTAGGCATCTTTAACACAAGCAAGTGTCTATATTCAGGGGCGCCGTATGGGGGGGACAGTAGGACGATTGTAAGGGCCTGTGATTAACATAAAAAAATATTTGAATAGTATGTATTATCCTATTCTCTATGCCTTCACCAGTAGTTTATGGAATACAACAAAATGTTAACTTATACCCAAACACATACCTATCATCAGTGAAAACAGAGACAATGGGTCAGCTATAAATATATATATGGGGCCCAAAATCCTTAGCCGCACTCTTGCCTATATTGTATTGGAAAACCTATTGTGACAGGATTTCCAATGGGGTGCTCAACAACAATGAAACCTTCACTGTCATATTTCTACAACCCCAAAGTTCTGTGTATTTTTTATATTTGAATGATGAACAAACAAAACACTTACAAACTTACAGGCTTTTCTAACCATTGACTGTATATACTACTGGATGGAACATGTGTGACATTACCCATTGGTTTGTGGAGATCTGATTTGCGTCATTGAGTTTGCCACGACCGACGCAGCCATCTTGGTTGCAGATGAGACCATTTTAGACGAGAGGGTGTCTAACAAAAAGGTTGGCTAATGAACATTACTTACCGGCAAAACTGAACTGCCAACTGCTTTGAGTGTCTTGTCGTACAACAGAACGCTGAACAAGACATTATTAGGCAACCAAAGTGAAACAGTCATTACATTGTCACGCCCTAAAACAACCCGCGATTTATCATCGATTTTAAAATCAACAAGACCACAATTTAAAAATAAACATCATTCTGTGTTGCAGTAGACTAAAAACTAGCGATTGAGAACATAAACTCATTATGAAAATGTTTATTGGGGTAATAAATCAAGTAAGAAGTGGTTCATTTTCTCATAGACTTCTACAGAAACCGACCTCCTTTTGCAACCGCATGTGTCGCCCCCAGCTGGAATTCAGATAGAATGCAGGTTTTAAGGCACTTCCACATTTGCATCACTTTGCCAAACCGGATGCTAGCCCTGTGGATCTAGCACAGTGGTCCTCAAACCCTTCCATGGAGGGCCCAGTGTATGCTGGTTTTTGGTCTTTCCCTTCAATTAGAGCATAATTAGGACCTAGACTGCCAGGTGAGGGGAGATACTAACCAATTAGTGAGCTACTCCATCAGGCTTGTACAAGGTAAAAGCAAAAACCTGCATACACTAGGCCCTCCATGGAAGGGTTTTAGGACCACTGGTCTAGCAAAACAACCATCCCCCATGTACTTATGGTTTTAAGTCCCTTTTTAAAATATGGCCTACTTCCTCTTCAAATAAGTGGTTCCCGCCAAAGAAGAAACTGTTAAACTGTTCTCCCACTGACCTGGAACAGAAACAGCGCAACCTCCAGCCACGGTTAACTTAAACAACATGAACCGAAACATTACACAGCAAATGAAATAAACCTCTACAAGTACATTTTAAACAATCCAAACCAAAACATATTTTGTCATCACAGTACCACCCGAATAGTACTGAGATGGCTACTCTGCTGGCATCTGTCACACTTTGATACACAATTATTCAATGACAAAACAAAACCGTGGCTACACTATACGGAAAGAGTTTAATCTGTTGAATTCTATTATATTATTTACATTATAATTTTATGGTATGTGCAGTGGCATCTGGACATTAGGGGCAGACCCACCTGTTGTCAACAGAAAGAACTACAAACAAATGATTTATTATTTTACATACTCAAAGATTATTATCTGCTTTAATTTATTAACTAAGAATATAGCATCTTCCTAAATTGCATATAATTTGTGTAAAGACTTAATTTAATTGGTCCCTCCCTGCCTTGTTGCTTCAGACATTCTCCTGATTAGTGTTCGCATTAAGCACAATTTATACTTCTATGTCAGGTTTACGCCATTGCCTACGCCATAGCTGGCAGGCTGCGCCGTACCCTGTGCCTCTCCAAAAATTTAACTTTACATTACGGTCACGCAGCTGCAAGATCTGTGATGCAGCTCGGCAGTTTGGTAGTGTAAATGCAGGGCAACACATACAACAACAGAAAAGTATAAATGCTAAGACGTAACCTCGAAGTATAAATCGGCCTTTAGGTTGTAGGCTACGGTAACTTCAGTGTGGGGCTAGCCCCTCTCTCACAATGCAATGTCTATGGTACATGGGAAAATATGAATACACATGCTCAGAGTGTTAGTGTGTTCAAAGTAGGGGTGGGTGATACTGCAAAATATGGGTTTGAAACAATACCAAGTAGTACAGGCCCAGTATCGCCAATATTGATACAGATACTGTCACACATTAGTTGGGGTTCTTATGTCTTGTCTCTGTGATTCCTCTGTATGTGTTGTTTTGCCTCCCTCTTGTGTCTAGTTCTGGTAATTTGGGTCTTGGTTTGATTGGTGGTTAAGTCATGTTTTTGTCACAGATGTCTTTTGTTAGTAATTAGTCTGTCTTAGTATTTTACCAGGTTGTTCTCCCCTTGTCTCTTGTCGGTCAATGTTTTACTGTGGCGTCTCCGTGTTACCTGTTCTACATATTTGGATTCATGGAAGAAGACTTGTTTTGCCCCACGAGGCAGTATTATTTTGAGTGGAAATACAAGTATATTGTATTATCACTACCTTGCGCCTGTCTCTACCATTCAAGACGTTACAGAATGACCGACCTACAATGAGACAGCGAGGGAGTCCCCGCAAGGTCAGTGAGAGCTTTCCTCTCTCTCCCGGAGTGGAATACGCAGGGGGAGATCTCCACAGTCTAAATCAGCGGATATGCGAGCAGGCATGGGCTATGGGCTACTCGGAGGAGGATGTTGCCTAAGACGCCGAGGGAGTAGCCTATTTCGGAAGCAGCTGGCTGGAGGAGGGTGGCTGTGGTGCAGAGGAGGACGTTCCCCTATGGGAGAAGGATGAGGAGTGGTTCATCGGAGAGAAGGACTGGGACTTGCATTGCTTCGAGGTACAGGGTGACAGCCGACATGCTACGGCTCCCCGCCTGAGTGGAGTTGCGCCTAGCCTTCCCATTTCATCTGCCAGCTCACAGTCCACCTCAGGTACCCCACCCACTACTACTCGTAGCTCTTTCTGCCCCGATGCTAGCTGTGTCATTCTCCAGGCTAGCACACTCCGTCCCCAGGTTAGCTCCCATGTTATGCCAGCTAGCTTCACCATTGCTAGGGCTAGCTCTCAGGTAAAGGGCAGCAGTCCACAGTACAGGGCCCCCCGTCTGAGTGTCAAACCCCCTAGCAACATAGTTTCTGCCCAAGTTAGGGCCCTAGTGTCTACCCCCGCTTCTTCTTCAGTTACTGCCCTAGTTCTCTCCCCTAGACCTCCCCTACTGTCCCACATTAGGGACCCTATGCCCCGTCTAGGCTTGGTTAGAGCCCCAGTTCCTGTTGCCACGGTCTCAGTGACAGCCCCTAGCACTTTGGTCCAGGGTAGTAGCGCTCATGCTAGAGCTCCCTGTCAAAGTGCTAGGGCATCCTTTCACGTGGGGTCCGACAGTCTCCCCAAGAAAATTTTAGGGGGGGGCTATGAGGGGTGGGGAAGGGACTCTGCACCCCTCTTTGGCAGTCTCGTCCAGGAGGAGGCCCTGGAGGACCTGCTCACGGCCCCGTTCTACAATATGGCCGACATCCATAAGATGGCCGACGGGCCGCCTTCTGCGCCACTGCCTCCACCAGCAGTCTGCCCACTGCCACAGCCTCCAGCAGTCTGCTCAGCGTCCCCCACGTCTGATTCCCTACTGGCCACGGACCTGGAGGTCCTACTCCTCCCTCCACCGCCGGGATTTGAGGACGACGCCTCCTGGGAGGAGTCCGGACCCCCGTCTCAGCCGCCGCTGATCTCTGGACCCCCGTCTCAGCCGCCGCTGACAGTCTCGTCAGGACCCTCGTCGCTGACGTCCGGACCCCCGTCGCTGACGTCACCGCCAGGGCTCCCAGACGCCCTTCCACCCTGGCCACCTGACCTACCGTTCCCCGGGCCTCCTGACCTGCCTTTCCCCTTGCCTCCTGACCTGCCGTTCCCCGGGCTGCCTGAACTGCCTTTCCCCGGGCTGCCTGAACTGCCTTTCCCCGGGCTGCCTGAACTGCCTTTCCCCAGGCTGCCTGAACTGCCTTTCCCCGGGCTGCCTGAACTGCCGGTCCCTGTGCCATTCCCTGCCCTTGACCCTGGGTCCCTCTCTGTCCCTCCAGACCCAGGACCCCTCTCTGTCCCTCCGGACCCAGGGCCCCTCTCTGTCCCTCCAGACCCAGGGCCCCTCTCTGTCCCTCCAGGCCCATGGCCACCCACTGGACTCCCTTGTCCCTGGCCGCTTGAACGGGCTTGCCCCTGGTCGGTGCCTGGTTTGCTTGGTCCTGGGTCCTCTACCTACTGGTCTTGTCCCCCCTTCTTTAGTCCACCTCGGTGTTGTGGGCTGTGGGGGGGGATTCTGTCACACATTAGTTGGGGTTCTTATGCCTTGCCTCTGTGATTCCTCTGTATGTGTTGTTTGGCCTCCCTCTTGTGTCTAGTTCTGGTAATTTGGGTCTTGGTTTGATTGGTGGTTAAGTCATGTTTTTGTCACAGATGTATTTTGTTAGTAATTAGTCTGTCTTAGTATTTAACCAGGTTGTTCTCCCCTTGTCTCTTGTCGGTCAATGTTTTACTGTGCCGTCTCCATGTTACCTGTTCTACATATTTGGATTCATGGAAGAAGACTTGTTTTGCCCCAGGAGGCAGTATTATTTTGAGTGGAAATAAAAGTATATTGTATTATCACTACCTTGCGCCTGTCTCTACCATTCAAGACGTTACAGATACTATTTATTATTAAAAGTAGCTCATGTACTTTTACATACAGGAGAGTAGTGTATCATGATTTATAAGGTATTTATCATTATTATATTTTCATGAATATAATTTTGCTTACTTTAGGTATATTCCATATTAATTTAGGTATGTATTTTCTCATGTTGGAGTTGTGTTTTTGTAGTACATTGTAAGGTGAGCAGTGGAATTTCTACCTGCCACCTGTGAAACTGTCAGATTTACGGTTGGTGCGGGTAGTGAGGGTGCGCGCCGAGACACGCTGTGCATGTGCAACCTATACGTTTGTTGGGATGGGCATGATTAATCGACGATCGATAATTGATCATCAAGAATTTTTTCGATCATGTTCATTTGTTATCGATTAAACTAATGTAGGTTGCGTTGCGTATAAGTATTGAAGCAATGAAATTAATTTCACTGTGTGGCAGCAATTAAACCTTTTACCAATCAAGGGCAATATTTGACGCCATACTCAGTTACCTGCAAGTTTCCGTCTTGATTTCAAAAATAGTCATGAAGAGGAATCAGGTTCCCCGGGCGGAGTATGTGAGCGGAGTGGAGCGGGATCGACCCAGAAGGCTCTTTCTCAATATTGCTCCAGTAGCGCTCACTTTACATGGTCAGGACATGCCCAGCCAAATGAGCCATACGTAAGTAGATTACTTGCCTGGCTAGTGCGCTTTGTTAATGTGTCATCATGGAGTTTGCTAAATATTTTATCGACATACTGTACATGGTCACGCAATGGATTTGTTTTGTTAATATTGTAATATGACTTACAAAACCAACCGCTCAGTGGGCTAGGCATGGGATTTCCAAATGCTCAGCTCTGCTCACACAGCTACTTTGTCCCCGTGCTGGCCAAGTTAACACAGGGGGAACTGTGCATTCCGGCAACGTCACTCCCCAGAGCAGGTGTGCATTACGTTGTTATCGCAATCTCAACACTTCTTGTAACCGTTCCAAATCCAATACGTAGTTGAAAAAAGTTGTTGAAGATTCAATCGCTTGCACTGAATGGGAGCCATGTTATTTCCAATGTAGTTACTGCCATCTATCTTTACGTTAATACAAACAACACCAAGCTGAGTAAAACGCACAGCCGCATTGACTGAAATACCAGTAGGACAATTATACATAGCGATACTATTTCCTGCTCCCGCGATCTGGCATTCCGTAAATGTTCCGTCCAACCCGAGTTGCGACTACCCTGAGTTAGCATCTCAACCTGGTAGTGAGTAGCGTAACTTGTGCTAAATTAGGTTTGGAACCAAAAACTACGGAGCGGCAGCTCGCAGGAGCAGAAATACCATAATCCGAAAATAGTATGAATATATTGTTGAATCTATTAAAGTGATAGAAATGTACATTACGCTTAACTGGAATGCACATTATATGAAAGGCACCTATAGGAGATTATCCACATGTAATATTCCCCTGGCCTTTATTTAAGACCAGCCTTTATTTGTCTGTGTTGACCACGCCACCGGCCACTATCAGAGGCCCAGCGTTTAATTGACTACTGTTTTTTATTTGAGGAATTACGGTAGTTTTGAGTTACATTTGGACAAAACCTGCCAGATCTATGTCTGTTATTATTATGTTTTTGGTTAAGTTATTGTTTAACATGATACACTTTTTATTTTTCATAATTTTGGAACAAACAAGGGTCTCTGTTTAAGAATGCAGCAGCTTATATATCTTCAAGTTTAGCCTAACTGAACATCCAGTTTAACTGCCAAAAGTTGTTGTTCTTGTAATAAATATTTCATAGAGGAAAAACATGCTGTATTTTTGTATTTTTATTGGATTTTTAATTTATAGAAAGTTAAATAAATAATTAATTTTAATATAAAAATATTAATGATTAATTGATAGTCGATCGACAAAGAAAATTTTATCGAATGCCCATCCTTAGTCACAAGCAATAGCAGAGGAGCTGGTGAAGCACTTAAGATGTGTTCATGACAATGAAACATTGTTTTCCAGTTTTATGTTTTGGTTAAATAGAGAAACTGAAAGTGGTATTGATCCTATTGACGCTAGTATCGATCTTCAAACACAAGACATATTATCGGTAATATTGATATTTTGGGATCGATCCGCCCACCCGTAGTTCATAGTAGATCACACAAAATCGAGGCCAAGTGTGGCAGACAGCCGGTAGCCCCATGACAGCTTAATTTCATACGCTGGAGTTTGTCTCAGCTTGTTAGCTTCGCTATTGACAGCTAACTGAAGAAAATGTACAAAGTGGATTTTATACTGGAGCACAGGTTTGAATCCCTTAATTTGGAGGAAAATAAAGAATTAAAGTGGCTTGGTGCCATGTGGCGTGGGTTTCAAACGATTAGCATACAGGCACTCTTCTGTTTTCCATGTCTGCTATTTGATGTAGGTGGTGCTAGGTCAAGATCAGAAAGGAAGTTTTACACCTTTAAGAGTATAAAAACTTTATCTCGCAATGATGGGACAGCTGTTACTCAACACATTGGCCATGCTGTAAAGGCAGCTGATTCAGTAGCTACTTGACTTCATTCATAGTCATGGAAAAGTTTGCCCACAAAAACCGACTCAGCCAGTGAGTGAAACCATATTTTATTATCCTGCCTATGTGGTGCTGGTCTGTGCATTGGCCATGTTGTTGTGCTGGATAAATTAATATAGATGGTGACAAGTGTCAGTGTGTCCATGCTTATCTATTAAGGTTGTCATAATGTTGTTGTTATAGAATATATAGCCTCTGTACTTTGTTGTTTGCGTATGGCCCATAAGGCCCATTATTTATGAGCATGGTTGTGTCGGCTTACATTTTGCATTATTACTTTAGGTTTGTGACAGTGGCAATATTATGTGTGTGTATGTGTGTGTGTGTGTATGTGTGAGTGTTACGGTTGTTGTGGAAAATGTAAAGGATGGAGGCAGATGCAGGTTGAGGAATGTAATGACTCCCAAAACAGGACACAGGTAAGGTTTGTACACGGCACATACTTACACAATAGCTAACAGAGAATAATGATTGACAATGAGAAAACCTCCTAGAGGGCTTATAAACCCTACTGGAATACACACTAATCAAAATAGAAGTAGCGGCACCTGTGTGCGTAAAATGGCAACATAGACAAACTAGAGGGTGCACCTAGTGCACACCTAATGAAAAGTCAAATAGGCTGAAAACATAAAGAAAGCCAGAGGTCTGTTCAGTACTCCGGAGATCCAGAGCGATGTCCATGGGTGGGGCCAGGCCCGGATGCAACAGTGAGAGAGGAGTGCATTTACACATGTTACTGTACATTACCAATGTAAGTTGTGTAATTGCACCTCTCTCGCTTTCTCTCTCTGTCTCTCTCTCTCTGTCCAACAAGATTGTCAAGTAAGGCACTGGATGAAACTGGATGACACATTCTATATATTTCGGTCATTAAACCTAATGGCCCAAACAAAGATGATCCACATTTTTCTTTAAATATATCTTAAATGTAAAAGCTTTTAATGATCACATCATTATAGTAGGAGATTACAACACTGTTTTCAATGTTTTTATGATTGTAAAATACATCCTACTATTTTAAACCAACTGGCACTGGAATTTAAAGAAATCACAAATATTGTACAACCCTGCTTGGTGTTATGGCTAATTTGGCAACATGCACCTCTGTCCGAGAGGATAGCCTGCTGAGGAGTCGACACTACACTCTAAGTCATCATCCTATTCCCTGACGTCCCCTACTGCTTGGGCATCCAGGGCCACACCCAAGAATAGGTCCCCCCCGCAACCAAGATTGACTTAGGTTAACTGCCCTACCCCCACTTAAGTTACAGATGGTACCACAAACTATTTACCAAATTAATGTTCATTTAAAGCATTTGTTGGAATATAGTAAGACGCTCACAAAAGATATTGATACACGGTCGGCAAGACACGCATTAAAATGAAGACAGAAGATAGAAAAAAACTGGAATGGCTTTATTTAAAGGTTGTTGATATGACAGCAGTAACTAACATTTGTTGACAGCTTTTTTTGTAGGAAAAAAAACAAAACAATACTGAAACCACCCTGATGTAGGATGCTCAGTGAAATGTGCATGCATTGCGATGACATGCCATACTCTTTATGCGCAATGAGTGAATAAATAATTATATAACTCACACCTCTTCTACACATCATGTATTATTGTACATTTACTTTATTGTATTATTCATTTATATGTAATGGGAGACTGAAGTCAAAATTTATAAATATGAGGGTGTGAGATGGCTCAGCGGTTAGGAAGTAAGACTGTTCAGACAGGAAACCCGAAAGACAGTAGGCTTGGCTGCAACAGATTCCCAATTAGTCACAAGTTACTATTTCAGTCATCACTATGCGTCCCGTGCAGTATGCTTACCATGCTCGGGCAGAGACATCGAGATCACCAAGCCTCTAAGGGTTGGTGTCTGGGGCTGTAGTGCTGCATGTGTGTGGGGTTGCCCAGCCCAGGCGTGGACCTTGCTTGGCCTAGTCCCCTGTTGATCTCCATTTGGACTCGGCGTCATCGTTTTGGTTAAGGGGTGCCTTTTGGCCTTGCACTGGTCACTATTTGTGTTTGTGGTGTGTCATCTCCTTCTTTTACAATGTTGTGGCGGTTGTTTTTTCTTTTTACAGACACTGCTCCTTCCGCTGGTTTATTGAGTATAAGTGGTTTTCCAAATGTGGCCATGCGAGTTGTTTTACTGCAGATCAGATTCAACTGCCATGTCGAATTATATCCTATAGTCCTGGCATGTCTCTTTGGGTGTGCAGTGATTAAGGAAAAGTATTACGACTCAATATTTTTGCTATACCGAAGCTACAGTTCACATCGTTAACCGGGGGTCGTTTCTCTGTGCAGTTTATCACTGAATTCCTCAGGTGTTTGTCATGGGTTAGCTTTACTGATGATATTCCATTTTATGTGATGCATGATTCATATAATGTGCCTTTGCTTATAATGGTGGTGCTAATCGAATTGAGCAACAAAACATTTAGAGTAAACTCATTAATTACTTTCTGCTTTTCAAAATAGTTAAACAAACAATTTACACAACTGCTTTTAAGTTGCTAGTGATAGGTTTGGCAAATGAGAAGAGCAAGAAGACTGCTAGTCAAGAATTTAACGTTGGCCAGACTGGGGGAATGGAGGAAAGAAGAAAAGGAAACTGATGAGAAGGTTGATGGCTTCTCAGATAACAGTGATGAAAATGAAAAATAACTGTTAGTTCCTATCATATCGATTGGATTTTTACTTAATATTTATTTATTTGTAACAAGTAATATGTGCAACTAAGACTTATTCATGCTTGCTACTTCGATCGATTCGTATGTCGATGTAAAAAAAAATACTGTATTTCTGTCTGGTGTAGTAAATTATTAATATAACGTGTATCTACGTTGGCAGATGGGTTGTGCGGTTTGTAAAATACGGTAGTTGTATCCTCACTAGTAAAAAACTCGAGAAATAGCCCATAGTCTACAGTTTATTGTTTTCACATAATAAATTGATTATACCAACGAAAACAATGTTCCATTTTAATTGCTTTCAGATGGACCTTTTAGATGACTAATCAAGAAAGATAGCTGACTGTAAATACATATTATTTTAACAAATGTGGATGTATTAGCTGAACAGACGGGTTTGTTTACAATGCACTCGTCACATTATCACGTGGCTTTTTATTCTTGTCATAGCAATAGTAAATCGGATAAGGTCATTTCATGAGATTCTAAGCTTTCTATACATATAAGACATGTATATGCAGAGCAAAAATTGCACTAGTGAACTGTGATTCTAGTCCACTTTTATTTTTTTAGGGCAGATTTTCACGCGGGTGGGAGACTGATCCTTAAGAGGTTAAGCATGTTATAACAGTTGTATTTGATAAATATATTCCCAAACATATTTCAAGGCATTTCAGATTCAATTAAATGTTTTCCCTGTCAAGGAAGTAGGCTCATGGAGAATGCAGGTGCAGAAGGGTAGAGTAGCAATGATCTAGAAGATCAGGTATATGGTATCAGGGAGCACAAACTTTATAGCAAGGAAACAGGGCGACAATTATAGCAAACAGGGGAATAAAATCCACATGTGGGTAATGGTAATCCGGTGCATTGAGTCTAAGTGTGCATAATGGTAAATGGAATGAGGCCAAAAGGATATGGAACTGGACCAGTGGCTACAGGTCCGGCCCCAATTCAGTGTGTATTTGCATTTTTATTTGTAGTAAATAATCTGTTCCAAATTTACATTCAGGCCAGGGAAGTTAAAAACAATTCTCACTCACAAAATGAGTTGATTATTCAGAAGTTAGTCAGCAATGCTTCACACACAAACTTGTTTGTAGACACATTGTGGATTAGCTGGCACATTATAGTGTTACATTTTTAAATTAGTAGCAAACAAGTAAACATGTTTGCAAAAATAACAATTGTAATCAACAGAAAAGCTTTGTGACCTGCAAAAGCATTGCTGTGTACATTGTCGCTCTGAAAATGAACAACAGTGATATTTTCTCAGCTGAACTGGGTATAGCTAGCAAATTCATTGACTAGCATTACTGTGCTAAATTTTAAGAGTTCATATACAAGTTGTAAATAATTTTAACGCTCATAAATATGTCATAACGTTGGTGTATACAACCCGAAATGTACGGTTTGTGGTGAATGTGACTAACTATGAAAGTGCAATTTACACAGATAGGAAAGCTATCTTGCAGGAAATAACTGGCTTCTCCAGATAATTCAATATACGGTAGTACAAGCTATTTTTAGCTGTCAAAATAATGTGTGTTAACCTTCCCTTTGTTTAGCCTCCTCTGCAGATAGTGCTCCCAGCCAGTCAGAGGAATGTAGCTAGTGAAGAACAGAGGGAAGGGCAAAGTAACAGTACTGTATCTGTGAAAAATTAAGGAATCATAGAGAATAGAGGTAAAGAACATGAGGAAAGAGTGGCCTGGTCAATATGTCAAACTATTCAATAATTTTCTCAGAACAGTTGAATACTTATAAAAAAATTAAACCACTTTTGTGGCTCATTATCTAGTTTGTGTGTAGTTATTTTTATACGCCAGTATAATCCTTTGCAGTTCTAATTAGGCAATGTTTCACTTTGAATGGAAATTAACATTTAAACTACAAATTTTATGTCAATACAGTCAAAAGTCAAAGTCAAAGTCATTTATTTATCATATGCATCGAATAACATCACATCATCCTATGCAGAGAAATTCTTTTGGACATGGCTCGACACATCTATGCAGTGGGCTTAAAAGGTTAAAACTATATAAAGAATAAAAAAAACAATAATAATAATAAATATAGTTGCAAGCAACGATGGGACGGGGTACTCCTATATGGGAAGTATAGGAAAATAGGCTTCCAATGGTACCAACCATTACTTTCTAGCATGTACGGTTCAGGAAATATGACACTGTGACGTTATCGTGAGTCATTTAACCATCGGTCGGCCATTTTGTCTGCCATTTTGTATTATATTTCTT
>JACXGM010005250.1:0-21149 GCA_016801145.1 Umbra pygmaea
CTGACACTCACTGGGTTGTCCAGGACAGCTCAGGGCTCTACACACTGACACTCACTGGGTTGTCCAGGACAGCTCAGGGCTCTACACACTGACACTCACTGGGTTGTCCAGGACAGCTCAGGGCTCTACACACTGACACTCACTGGGTTGTCCAGGACAGCTCAGGGCTCTCTCCAGCTCCTCCATGGCTCCCTTCTTCTTCTTCAGTTTCTTCACCAGGGAGTCCACAGCTTTTTCCGCCCACTTCTCCTCTTCATCGCCCTGCTTCCAGCCAAGAAGCCTCTTCACCGCTGGGCTGGTGAAGGAGAAGAGTGAGGTGATGGATGTGGTGGAGTGCATGATGGAGGGAAGAATGAGGAGGCGGAGGAAGGAGTGATGGAATGTAATGAGATACGTAAGTGGGGAGGTAGAAGAGACTGGGAACGAGGGAGTGAGGTGGCACTGGAGGAGTACTGTTTGCTTCCTAAAGAGCAGTGAAGAGAAAGGTCCAGAACAGAGCGCGAAATGTTGGGAAAATTTCGAAGTCTCTAAAAGATCATTTTTCTTCTCAGTGTTGTCCCTGCATCGTATCCTTTGGCTTCCACTCTCTTTCTCGCTATCTCCACCGTTGTCTGGTCTCCAAGGAGCCGCCTGCGTGTTGTTCCTTGCACAGCCTGACGTTCCGGTCAGGTTGAAGTCATCTGACCAGAGATGAGAGAGAAGAGTTAGCTAGACAGTGACTCAACACACACAAGCTCACAATCAGCTGGTCAGAGAGAAAGAGGGGAGAGAGTTAGAGAAAGATGGTTCCTGATGAATTACTCATTTTAACTACAGAGGAAAAGCAGCACATGCTGTTCTGTGCAGTTTAAACTCCAGTTACTGTAATACATGTTGAAGCTGGAAAATGTACATTCATGCATATATATAATGTGGATGTAGCATCAAAAATGAACTAATTCAAGTGTTTTGTGAGGTCTGTAATTGTACTTACAATATTTGTGTTAGTTTTTATATACAGTCATGCAGCACCAGTCAAAGGTTTGATCACACTTACCCAAACTTGTTAGACTGTACCCATTTCATTTTAATGCTTAACTGTCCACACTTTTGACTGGTATTGCATGTCTTTTTGGGGTATTTATAGTATTGTAATGGCAAGAGGGTAGGAGTTGGGAATTTAGACCACTACACACCGGCACATTCCTGTATTAGCACTGACATGATCATCACAAGGGTTACTTAATAGAACCCTTAGTTGAAATTACTCAAAATTGACACACACAGGGGCAGACTCAATGACTCTCACTCTCAGTCTCGCTCCATCATCTATTTTTTCTCCCTGTCTTTTCATTCTCCATCTCTTCATTCCTTTCTTTCACACAAAAGAAGGAAACATCCATTTTATAAATGTCTAAATGTACAAAGTTCTCTGGTTGTTAAGTAATTGGTTTCAGCAAATGTGCTTCCTTCTCAAAACCCCTCGGTAGAGTATTGATATTTTACTCTATCACTGATAACAAAAGCAGATATATTGCCACGATTTATGAAACTACAGCAGACCTACAAGTAGCCAACAGAAAAATTACAAAAATGTGGATAGCGTCACGTGAGTTCTATCGTGGTCTAGCGGGCGTTAAGTAGCTTGTATGAGTGGAATCAGATGAGCATAACATATAGCCTATTATCCGTGACAATGCACCAATCTGACATAATTAGCCCAGTTAGTTTGATTTGCATTTTTAAATCGGTCACCAGGACACTGTAGGCACTTGAATGCGGCAGCGCGGCACCAGCGCGTCTGTTCCGCTCTTCCTTCCCTTGACTGCTGGTGTAGGTGGCGTCACACAGTCTGCAGACTTAGATAGGCCTAATTACCTAATGCTTTATCTTCAGCACACCCCCGAAAGTAAACATTCCCGTTAATCTTTACTGCCGGTAGGTTTTTCTGTTCATGACATGTTGAAATTCCTTTAGCGCGTTCTAGTTTAAACCTACTTTTCATAAAACGATGCTAAACAACGCTGTCATGCAGACGCTTTCCAAATATCAGGTTAGTTAATACCCATTTCAATCTCTTGAAGTGTTTTACAAAGCTGTAGCCATGTACGCTCTAACAGGGCAAGATAATATTAAAATAATATAATAGCCTTACATCCTTATTGAAATAAATGTAAAGCTTAATATAAATTCTAACCAATAAAATAATAAATCAGCAAACTCCTAATTACAAAAAAAATGAAACACTGTTATTAATATCTAACATATATGTATAATATTGTCTCTTACTTTTGTTGTGTTAAATCCATTCAGCGCTGCACTGGAATTGTAAATGACGGGGGCGATGTCCCTCTGTTCCTGTGAGTGTGCGCATGAATGTGTGTATGAACGTACGCGCGTGTGCGTGTGTTGTTCCCAGTAGTACAGCGCAGAGAGGCGAGAGAGAGACAGAGAGAGACAGAGACAGAGAGAGAGAGAGAGAGAGAGAGAGAGAGAGAGAGAGAGAGAGAGCAGTAGGTGTGGAGTGTGTTTGCTAGGAGCCCTGGAGCCTCCGCGAGCCGAGCGCCACTACCCCGGCGTCAGCCAGACTGGAGCCGCAGCGCCTGGGTGCCAGATCCCTCCGCAGCCTGCCCCTGGCTGGAACTTTCCCAGGATTTCATAGACATCCAGACAGACTTTCACCAGCGGTGTGTGTGCGTTTGTGTCTTTGTGTGCGCTTTATCATTGTTTCTCAATTCACTTGAAATCTATGTCAATTCAATTTCTCTCTCTCTCTCTCTCTCTCTCTCTCTCTCTCTCTCTCTCTCTCTCTCTCTCTCTCTCTCTCTCTCTCTCTCTGTCTCTGTCTCTCTCGTTTGTGTGTATGTGTACCATTTAATTTATCTCACTGCGTGTGTGAAGAAATGCTGCCCATCACATATAACACTGATTAGAAACTCACGCGGCCAATATAAACACCTCTTAATATACGTTTATCTGGTAACATAGAGTAAAAATGTAGCTACATAATAAACTGAGCAGACCATGCACCTGTTTCAAATAGTTTTGTCTTATAAAACTTTGCTGTGTTCATTATCAATCAATCTCTGTTTAATTTATTTTTATGTCCGTCAACAGAACCGTATTATGTTCAATTCCAGGTAACTGGAGATATTGATAAAGTGGTGGTAGACAGCGCAACTGTTCGTGTATGTGGAAATTCATTAAGTTGCATCTTTGAATAACCTATTTGTTGAAATTTGATAATTTATTTAGTCACTACAAATTAGATTTTCAGTTTCAAGATCTGACAGAATAATAATATATAGTAGGCTAGTTAAGTGCGTCTTAACAATAGGCTATATGAAGAAAACGCAGAAACAAAGTCACCTGTTCTTTGTTAAAGTTTGTAAACAAAGACCTCATAAATGAATAGACTGTCATACATAATGCCCTATGAGCATTATTTTTATTATATTCAAAAATGCATTTCTATTATTAGAAACACTTGCTAATCGATTTGCAGTAGTGTAGGTTTTTGGAGACCTTGCTCAGACTATTTGTCAGTGCGGATGGATACACCCCGTGTAAGTGGCGAGTCTCGTTCATTCTATGACGCAAGGCCGACTGGCGACAGCGAGTCTAGAAGTTTGACATTTTCACAGTTTACGGCAACTGCTGTGGAACTTAACAATACTTCAATAGCAAATCAATTTCGAGGGATTCTCTCGGGATATACTAGAGCTATATTTCTAAGACTTGGCTTTCCACATAATAGTGTGATTAAGAGGTCCGTAGTGATGAAAGGTATAGCCAACCCAGGCACAGAGGGCGCAGAACGCAATGTATGTATGCGTGTGTGATCCCGCTATTCAATAGAATATTTATCATCCTCCCTCATTCCTTTTGTAAAGAATCTATTAAAGAAGTATTAAATACAAGGAAAAATACACATATTAAGCCAATCAATCGAGAGAAGAATGAGAGATAAAAAAACATAATTGAAAAATGACTTCCTAAATAGAAGCTGCAGATAAGGGATGGAGTGTTAGAAGGTGGGTCGGCGACACGGAGCAAACGACAGAAAGCAAGACAAACAGGATATGCTCCCTGGGGCTTCTGGAGACTGCCCCAGAGACATCCGCATTATTAGGCTGGCTCGAGCCTGCCCTGTGCCAAACCTCAGCCTGTAAATTGCTGAGAGACTTCATTTAGTCCAACCGCAATAACTTTACTGAGTGCAAGTACCCCAAATGGTACCCTATTCAATGGACTGCTTGTAAACAGGGTCAACCCTTTTCCCTATACAGGACACTTCATTTAATCAGGGCCGTATGACACTGGCCAAGAGCGAATTAACTGAGGGGAATTATGCACCATTTGGGCTGAACTATGGAGCTTAGGCTTCAAAACAAGTCCCCCCTCACAGGACCTATCAATCTCAGGACAAATAAAAACAATAGTTGAAGTTCAAATGAAAATTTTTTGGCAACTGTGTATATGGTTTGGTTATGAAGTGCCAGGGTAAACAAAAAATACATCATATAAAGTAATGCCACACTGAATATGATAAGGCTGGAGAAATGCAGACATATCTCTGAGAAGTGCCCAGACAGCACCCTACTTCCTAGAGTGCAAAACGTTTGACCAAGGCCCAAGATGTGCTATTGTGAAAAGTAGCTCACCATACCAGGGCTTAGGGTGTAAACTTGGGATACATAGAGAGTGTTTGACAGAGATTTGTGAAAGTGGTTTAATGAAACTGAAGTGCTCTGCGATCATTTTTGCACTAACTCAAAGTCTGACTGAACTTTCTAAAAGGCTGAAGAATCCCCTAGAGCTCTGGTTCCAAACGGGGGTATTACTCCCCTCTGGGGGGTACTTGGTTTTCCACAGGGCATACTTGAGGCAGACAAGACCATAGTCTTTCTCAGAAGTGTCATGCACCTATTTTTTTAAGGGGGCACAGTGTACACAACACACGGAACATGTGCCCACAAACACTGATATTAAAAGGAAAATCCACTTGGCTCAAAAATCTGAGGGGGCACGTGCCAATGGGCATGACGCCTCCGGGCTTTCTAGTACACGGCTATGAGGGGCAGTTCAGGGCTTAGTCCAGCAGGTGGCGCACTAACTGAAAAGCTCTGGCCAACATTGTCCTAGAGTGAGACCTCACATGGCACTATGCCCTATGCAGTCTACGCTTGACCTGAGGTGGCAACAACAAAACACACAAAATATAAAAACAAAATAACAATACACATGCAAAACACCTGCGCGCGCACGCACACACACACGTTGTAATAATACTGTAAACAATACTCTGATCAAGATAGAGCATATTTATTTCAGTTGTTTTGAGTCATTCAGCACATTCTATTTTAAGCAAAAAAAGAAAACATAGCCATCTGCATCACTAACAGACAATTCCATTTTCACATAACCAAACTCATGACGATAAAAAAAAACATTATGTTGATCAGATTCCTCAGCGATTCACCAGTTCCTGGCAAATGGACATTTGGTTGAATCAGGTGTGCAGTGCTAGAGCAAGCCAGAAGTCATTCCCCTTCTGGACCCCATTAAACACATTTAAAAACAATGCCCCAAAATTGGCAACTTTACTCTCTCCCACAAACTGTTTTAAGTGGAAATAAAACATTTCTAACCGGGTACAGGTTAATCATAAAGGTCATGGAGCTGAAATTGTGGTAATTGCTTGTGCATGTTATAGAAACCATAAAAAGTGCTCAGGTGACGAAGAACAAACAGGGAATTTTTGTTGCAATAGACTGACCAGGACTTGTATATTAATAAACAAGAACCTGTACATCAATAATCTGAAGATTTCACAACCAATGGCATCTTTCAAAAAAAGAACATAGCCTTCCTACTTATCCAGTGCAGAATGCATCTCAACAGACAAAAATGACTTTCTCTTCTTATCCTCAGGTGTCTGGGCATTATTAGAGCAGTGGAGGCGTCTTCTAACAGTGGTCCAGGATGTCAGAAACACACCTGTGTTTCATCTTCTCTCATTAATCGGAGACTTATTGAGAACCAGTTAAAGACCAGGTACAAACAAAAATTGAATTACTCCCTATGGTAAAGTTTGAGGTGCAGTAGAGGAAACGACTTAAGACTATTGAGACACAGCACAAAATAGCTGACAGTAATCCTGTCACACCAGGAAGTTCATCTGTCCAGTAAGGCGGCCTGGGTGTGTGGGGGCGGCTGTGATTGGCTTGTCTAGTTGGTCTTGCGAGGGCTCTGCAGTGTCCAGGCACCGGTGATGTAACGCAGCCGGATGAACACCAGGTCCCGACCCATCTGTAACCAGCTCCATACTGGCACCAGCTTAGACCCTATGACACATTACAATCCATTATAACTAGTTATAACATGTTAGAACATATTAGAATTCATCACAACACATTGCAACCAATTAAAACTCATTATAACATTTTCAACTCATTATAACCTCTTACAACACATTATAATTCATTACAACCCTTTAACTTGTTACAACACAAAAAAAGCCTAGCCTACGGTAACTGTACGTAATGCGGTTTGAGAGTCACGGTACGGTCCATTATTGGTACAGAAATTTGCAAAAAAGTATTGAAAAAAATGATTAAAGATCCGTTTTTAGTTTAATTGGCAAAACGTGGGCACATATCTACAGCTATAAACACACCTATCGCTCTTGTAATTTATTTTGCCTGATCAGATTCTGCTGATGAGGGCTGATTGAATACAGTGTGAAGACAAAGTTGTTGTTTTTTCCACAACTGCATCTGCAAGCAAATTACTAAATGGACAAGTAACGTGAATCCTGCAACTGAACCTGCAATTAAAAAAACTATTTAGTTTTAGTTTACACATGTATTCTCCCACAACTACATATTTTACTTTCCATACAAACAAAACAATTGTTTCCTGACATGTAGACGAGAGGTTATTTCACAAAATGTGCATGTGTGCACACTTAATGGCTTTCTATACATGTCTGAGATAATTAATAGTAACAGATAAGACTGACGTTTAGCAGTATTAGTCTAGTCTGTAAATGAAGTGGAGGATTTCCCCATGTTGATTCATCACCACCACTCACTATTGTAGTTCTCCTCATGTTACTCTCACAAAGTTGGAAAAGTGCCAACAATGATTACAAAGTTGATAAAGAAGTGCCAGTTTACACCCGATCAAAGTATTTTATGGATATAACCACGGCGAAGTGCTTTTTTTTGCTGAAAAAATACATTTTGGAATATTGAATTGTATGACTTCGACAATCGACTAGTGTGGACTTCACTGGAAAATGGGAAATAAACTAAGGTATGTACACAAACTTATTTGTTCAAACTCGCTGTGTTTATTATAAGGAATCAGTGCAAATGGATATGGACTAGAAATGACATTTTGAACATGTTTAGTGGCTCAAAGCACGCTTTTTATCTTGCCCCGTAAATGCGTAATGGTTGTCTATTGGCAGAAAAAGGTAAACACGCTTTTGGCAACACAGATTGTTTGAGTTATTAACGCTACGGACAGCACTTCTGATATGCAAACAACACAGCTACGTTTTGAAATCGCCCGGAATTCTCCTTTAATGTTTTAAAAATACAGTAGCTACTAGCCATTTATTTACTAATAATTTAATGTTTGAAAAATACAGTAGCTATTAGCCATTTATTTACCAATAATTTAATGTTTGAAAAATACAGTAGCTACTAGCCATTCATTTACTAATAATTTAATGTTTGAAAAATACAGTAGCTACGAGTAGTGGTGCAACGGATCGTCATTGATCCGTGATCCGTTCGGATCAATATCTTCGGTTCGGCATACACGCGGATTGATTTCTGGAAAAAAAGTTGTGCGCATGTTCAGTCTGCTCATAGCATGGTCATGGCGAGCAGAGGAGCTTGAATTCCCCTCTCATCATTTAAATCCCCTGTATGGGAGCATTTTGGTTTCCCTGTTAAATATAATGAAGGAAAGAGGTTAGTGGATAAAACCGTGACAGTGTGTAGGCACTGTGGCACAAGAAAGCGATATGACAGTGGAAACACATCAAGCATGGCCACGCATTTGAAGCGACATCACCCCGGTGTTTCACTGACAGGAGTGAAAACGAAAGCTGCAAAACAACCGCTTATCACCGTGGCATTTAAGCAATTAATCAGACCTGGCTAAAGCCATCACAAACGCTATCGGTGTGTTTATAGGTGCAGACATGAGGCCATATTTAGTTGTGCAAAAGGAGGACTTTAAACACATGCTGATGTGACATACTCAAGAAATACTCAGGTTGTTATACACTAAAAGGTATTAGTACTTTCATAGTTCAAAAAAAAGTTCATGCTTTTGGGGGATAAAATTAATATAATTGTTTTAGAAGGCTAAAATCTGTCACGTGTACAAAGTGCTAAAATTGTAAGAGGGATATGTAAATATTATATTTATTACTCTCTTTTGTGGTGCCTACTTTAAAAGGTAAATGTGTTAATCTTTGATCTACTAAATACTCTTGATCTATTAGCCTGAGATCGCTAGCTTTGGTCTTCACCCAAGTTCCCGGGGAAATCGCGGTCTTTTTCTCATTACACTAAAGTTTTCAGTGAGGAAACATCACCGTATCACTCTCATGATTATTTCTCCCCTTTTTCAGGTATGTAAGTGATAAAACAAGTAATGTAGTAACTTGCTACTTGTTAAAATATCACGAGTGATGAAGATGTGTGTTAGTAACAGTTTTACTTGTTAGTTTAGTTAAGTTTGCAGAGTGTAATATGTGTGTGTGTGTGTGTGTGTGTGTGTGTGTGTGTGTGTAAGCGGAGTCCCGCTTAGTTATAGATAAGAATAGCTTCGTAATGAGCATAGCCGCCATTATGTCAATTGTGAATTAACAGTTACGCAGTTAATATATTTTGCATTGTTATTTGTATTATGTGTTTCAAGCACTTTATTGACATTTGTGATTATTTAACTATGGTTTACAAAACTAAAACTATTTTGTGCTTGACAGTAATATTGAAAAATAAGAATATGTTTCAGTGAATTACAGTGTATGCTGTTTTGACTTGAATAAGCTTTGTACCTGACAAAACTACTTATTTCTTGTAAATCTGTGTACTGTAAAATGTAGTACTGTTGTAAAATGGATTACACCAAAGTTTTCAGTGAGGAAACATCACCGTATCACTCTCGTGAATATTTCACCCCTTTTTCAGGGGTGCAACACTGAAAGTGTTTGAGCAACGTTACGACAACCCATCGCAAACGGGACATACTAAAACGCTTAATGTGAAAAAGCTTAACGTGTTTTTAATGTACCTAAACAATGGTCAATCATCACCGAATTTCTCATGGCCATATCTTGTTATGAACACTTACGCCTGTCAAACTAACTAAACCGAAATCCAAAGATTATAGAAGTAATCTTATGTTAAAGTTTTCTTCTTCATTGGCTCCTATGGCGAGGAAAAGGTTTAACGTGATTTAATGTACCTAAACAACTATCAATATTAACCACATTTCTCTCTCATATTGCTCATCATAACCAATGAAAATTATAAAAACAACTAACCCAAATTCCAATTATATATTTTTTATTTATTTTGCTGATCCGAAGAATGATCCGATCCGTGACTCTGATTCGAGGAACGATCCGATCCGTGAATTTTTTGATCCATTGCACCCCTAGCTACTAGCCATATATTTACTAATTAACGTTTTAAAAATACAGTAGCTACTACCCATTTATTTACTAATAATATAATGTTTTAAAAATACAGTAGCTACTAGCCATTTATTTACTAATAATTTAATGTTTTAAAAATACAGAAGCTACTAGCCATTTATTTACTAATAATATAATGTTTTAAAAATACAGTAGCTACTAGCCATTTATTTACTAATAATTTAATGTTTTAAAAATACAGTTGCTACTAGCCATTTATTTACTAATAATTTAATGTTTTAAAAATACAGTAGCTACTACCCATTTATTTACTAATAATATAATGTTTTAAAAATACAGTAGCTACTACCCATTTATTTACTAATAATATAATGTTTTAAAAATACAGTAGCTACTAGCCATTTATTTACTAATAATTTAATGTTTTAAAAATACAGTTGCTACTAGCCATTTATTTACTAATAATTTAATGTTTTAAAAATACAGTTGCTACTAGCCATTTATTTACTAATAATGTAATGTTTTAATATAATATCTATATCATATAATAACTTTATACATTTTAATATAGGGATTATATCACTAGAGTCCATCATGTAAATACATATAACATATAATAACTATATACATTTTAATATAGGGATTATATAACTAGAGTCCATCATGTAAATACATATAACATATAATAACTATATACATTTTAATATAGGGATTATATAACTAGAGTCCATCATGTAAATACATATAAAATATAATAACTATATACATTTTAATATAGGGATTATATAACTAGAGTCCATCATGTAAATACATATAACATATAATAACTATATACATTTTAATATAGGGATTATATAACTAGAGTCCATCATGTAAATACATATAAAATATAATAACTATATACATTTTAATATAGGGATTATCTAACTAGAGTCCATCATGTAAATACATATAACATATAATAACTATATACATTTTAATATAGGGATTATATAACTAGAGTCCATCATGTAAATACATATAAAATATAATAACTATATACATTTTAATATAGGGATTATCTAACTAAAGTCCAACATGTAAATACATATAACAAATAATAACTATATACATTTTAATATAGGGATTATCTAACTAGAGTCCATCATGTAAATACATATAACATATAATAACTATATACATTTTAATATAGGGATTATCTAACTAGAGTCCAACATGTAAATACATATAAAATATAATAACTATATACATTTTAATATAGGGATTATATAACTAGAGTCCATCTGTAAAATCAGCTAAGGTGATGTTATTGTGCTGAGTGGTGTAATTAAATTTGTTTTGTTTTTCAAGCAAAATCTGCTTAAATCGTTTAAGTCCCATTATGTGTGTGGGTGTGTGTGTGTGTGTGTGTGTGTGTCTTACCTTCTATCTCTGTCCAGTTGACTGCCACCTCTGCTATGGGGATCTTAAAGCACTGGGCAATGTAGAGCAGCTCTACATCAAAGGCCCTGTAGAACGGTACAACATTCTAGTTACAATGCTCCTACAACCACAATAATAACAGGCAGAACCAAAAAAACAACAACAATAAAGCAAATAGTTCATGAGCACAATCTGATATGTTTATGTCCATATAAGGCACCACAGCCAAAACATAAACAGTACTAGTGAACTATAGTAAACTATAGTAAACTAGTACTGTACTAGTAAATTTCATCATTAACATGTTCTGTTCATAGGGAGACCCTCTATATGACAGACCATTTTAAATGCAATTTAAAAGCTACCATTAATAAGTCAAGTGTCTTGTAACAAGAGACACCTTACCAGCGCACCATGTGAAACTACCCATTGTTATCAAAAACATATGACACCAAGAAAACACTAAGCAAGGCTATGGATTTTGATATAACACGGTTAAACAGTACTGCCAAGTGATAAAGAGAAGGAGACCTTACCACCGCTCCACGTGTAGACAGGAGAACGTCTTGAGCGCCGCCTCACGAGTGAATAGCTTGAAGCCACACTGGGTGTCTTTGATGCCTCGCACACAGAAGAACCAAACCAGGAAATGGAACCCATACATCAGGAAGGTACGGAACATAGACCGCTACCATGGAGATCCACAAGCAAATAAAATAAAATTACCCAAAAATATATATTAATAAAAAGAATCATATAGGCTAAAAGAACTGAAAGATAAATAAAACACACACAAAAATACACACACCCACACAAACACCTACACACCGAAGCAACTGCCTCTTCTTCCATGTGTGCTCTGGACCCACAAGAAATTGCCATGTTTTCCTGTAAAAGTATCATCAGTTATCAAGAGTTACCATACTAGGAAGTTATCATAAGATATCAAAAGTATCATCAGTTAGCCTGATATCACATGATTTTGGGATCACTGGTTAACTCAAACAAACAAGCAGATGGTCACACAAAGAGCAGAGCAATCACCCACTGGTTTGGTGTTTATGTTGTGAAGGCCAGCCTCCACCTTCTCCAAATCTGCGAACTTGGTGGCTCCGTCAGCATCTGCCATCAAAATCAGTTTCCCTCTAGAGCTCAGAGTTCCCTGAAAGACAACACTATCATTTAACAGTTTCAAAAGATAGACCATTTGACATATGAACTCATATACGGTAGTTCACCTGGCCAATAAATAATCCCTAGAACACAATGAGCCCATGAGACCTATGCTGACCGACCCCAATGATAATCAGGAATGCAGGCAGGTCAGGGGTAAAAAAGGTGAGAAGGAAACGGCAAACCCCCGACCCTCTAAGGTAATCCGGGGGAATGCTCCCCCACAAGAAAATCTAGGAACTTTTAAAGTTAAGCACATCAATCTGGTGCACTTTGAGAGCAAAACTAAGAGCCTAGATCAATGTAGAATCTGTGCTCTTGTAAACAATGTCATGTTCTTTTAACCATAGACATTTTTTGTATAGCATCGATTAAAAAAACCATTAAACAAACAGGATTACCTGTGTTGAACTACTTTATTTTCTATATGTCAAAAGCATCACTTACTGAAAGCCTAACACACATGCAATAGGCATCAGTTGTTGATGGACTGCTCAGTGTTGCAGACTTTGAAATAAAACTCTCCCCACGTTGCCTCTGATTGGCTGTGAGTTTTAGGCATTAGGAGTGACGATTGGTTCCAGAGCCAGTTGTAAAGTTGCGAAGCACGGGTAAAATGCTGTGTTGGCCACGGCCACGACGTTTCAAAAAGGTGAATTTCACCTAAAGGTGAGGAGTTTGTCTGGATATTGCTAAGCCAACTGCACACCGCTCTGATTAAGGCCAGACTAACAGATAATCACTTAGGCTCTGGGACTCGAAAAAATAACCTTTGCTTCTTTGTTCAACCTTTGATCTTCGAACCTGACTGTGTGAAATGTGTGTGTGCATGCGTTTGTGTGTGTGTTATAGAGAGCGAGAATGTCTTACCATCCTGACAGCACCTCCCTTTCCTCGGTTCTCCACCAAGGTGAGGACCCTCACTTTTTCTGCCCCATACTTCTTGGTGTACTGCATGGCAACCTGGGTAATGGAAATGCCAATTTGTACAGCTTAATATTAAATCTAACATTTTGGCTAACATTTTGATAAAAACAATTTGATAAAAACAATTACAATTACAAAAAGAATGCAATATTTTTATTTTTCCAATCTCTACACATGTCAACAACTGTCAATACTTCTCCAGCTTCTGTCAAGATCAGGAATGTTTATGAAAGATACTTATTACAGTGAGAAGGTACCTCTGAGGTTCTGTCTTTGCTGCCATCATCCACCACTATGACCTCATATGTAAACAATGGCTGTTGTTCCTGTCGGTGGGGCAGAACAACAGGCAAAATCAATATTATATTATTTTTCATTAGCACATTGTCAGGTGAAGATAATCTCCAGCAAGTGTCCTTTAAAATTGATAAGGTCAAGTATTTCTGAGTGCTTGCCATCAGGAACTTTCTGAAGGAAAACTTCAGGTCAACCAAGAAGACATAAACCATTACTGCCATCTGGTGGCCACTTGAAACAACAACTTTGCCGTTGTTTCTCATTCCTGACATTGGGCATGAGCACAGCTCACCTGTCTATTCTCCAAGTATCCCATGGCCTCCTCCATCATCACAGGCACTGTAACGGCAACAACAACTCCCATCAGCTCACACAGTTTATGGTTACAATACTGACAATGTGTTTTCTTTAAATGAGATGATCCAAACATTGGAAATATAAATTCTGTGAAAGATTTCAAAAGGGCTGCCTGCACAAACACAACATAAAATGTGTAAAATCTAAAATGTGTAAAAAAGCCTAGAAGACAATCTGCACTAGCTACATTCAATAAAGACAATGCAAAGAGACATTGGATCTCTACCTAAACACAGCAGGGTGACTAAAGCTACAGAATGCAAGCTTGGCAATAAATATGATATTTTGTTCGCAACCACCAAATATTAAACAGGTTTGGGGATTTGAGTGAGTCGTTTGGTTCATTTAAAGCGGTGACTACAACAAACAACTCATTAGAGCTGTTCTCTCTAGCTGTGACTCACTTCGTAGCTCTTCATTGTAGGCAGGCACTACCACAGTCAGGTCCAGTGAGCCTGGGTCGTGAAGGCTAGGGAAAAGCTTCTTCTCTCCAGCCGCCGTCGGGAAGAACTTCTCTTTTTCATGGCGCGTCAGGTTCACCATCCCAGCAGTTAAATGGGCAATCAGCAGGACCTGTATGGTAGCATCAGAACATGGTTGAGATGCTAGTTACAGGATGTTGGCTCTGGCAGGTACGTTTCGTTAAAGATGCATTCTGCAATTTTTAGAACTATTTAGGCCTCTAGGTTCTAAAGAATGTCAATTTAGGCACCCCAGAGCTAAAACTGGTCCACGCACAGGACTTAGTTCATTTCTCTGAAGTGTCTAGGATTGTATATTGTCTCTTGTTCTCCTGTGTCTATTTGTGCCCGCCCTGCAAACTTATTAGATATCACTGAATAGCTCTGGTTTGATTGACAGCTCTGTCAAAGGGACTTCCCCTACTTTGGTAAACCATACCTCACACATTTGTTGGTGATTCCCTGCCTGACTTCAGTTCAGGTTTCAAGCTACCTACAGACAATGATTCTACATAGATTGTGCATATAATACAAAAATATACTACACAAAAAACATTTTTTGCAATTACAAACATTGCAGACTGCATCTTTCAGGCACAAATTAGGTCTGAGTGAGAAATACACAAGGTTAAAATAAAAAATTAAGAAAAATAAATTATTTTAAAACAAAGGAAATTAAGATTGGGTTTTCATCATTGACCAAGTAATGTCAAACAGATATGATTACATACATAAATTAGTGTCTAGACTAAATGCATATTTCCAGAACACTTTCAATGATGTTCGAACGTTTGCAATTAATATTTAGCTATGCCTTTGCCACCAGAATGTTAATAGGCAAAATTCATAAGATTACAGTAATGCCCTAAGTACAGGAGTCTGTGATCATGAATGACAAGAGGGGCTACATGAAACACAACCAATAATAATCAGCTAGACAAATGTTACAGCAAGTTTAACACTTACCACAAGTACAGCAGCCACTGCCAGTGCAGCTAAACATTGAATAATGTCACATAGACACTCCATTCCAGCTGCAGTACCAGAACCTAGCTGGCCTGCCTCTAAATTTAATGGACAGTTCCGTAGCGAAGACTTCTCAGAAAACAGCCTTTTTGTGAAGACGATCTATTTAAACTGCAGTAGAATATCATAGCCTTAATATTTCCATTATTCGGTTGGGCGGTTCGATGTGAAGTTTACTTCCACTCACAATGAAACACCTACGCGGAAGTAACTCCATGAAAACCACATCATCAAATTGACATAAGAGGGACACAAGCTGTACATTTTCTATCAGCGATTGAAAGTTCGACCCCTGCAGGCCTGGAGTTTGAGGTGTGCGGATGTATGTTCTTTCCCATAGAAATTGAATGATTCCATTCTATTTCTATGGTCTTTCCGTTTTAATTAAAATAATAGTTATTACTTTTGAAAAGGCAACATACCAACCTATTCTACAGGCTATTAATAAAACGAATCCTAAAAATATATGGCATATATGACATGATGTAAATTGATACAACAACACATTGATACAACTAATGTTGTTCTGACCATAAAACATGTCATATATGCTATTAGGGGTAATCGGACATAAATAATTATCGGGTTCCGACTGAAACGCCTCCGAACCATGCAGGCTTCCGTTCTGACGTCACAACATCAGCCGCACCCACGTGGTCCATCAAAACATCATGGCGGCTGGATTCAAGTAAGTTTGCATGCTAACTACAGCCTTAAACCAACCTGTGTAGCCACAATGTTTAATGTGTCCAAAGCGTAAAAATCTCTATACTCTCCGATCGTGGTCTGCAGCGGCAGGTAGCCTTGCCGTGAAATCATCTGAGGCTGGTGTATTGAATCGCCGAGCCGAAAACTCGTTCGTTCTGTCCCCGAGCAAAGCAGTTAAAATGTCGTAATTACTCGATGGGTAAATGCTGAAACAAAGTAAAAGCTTGTGGGAAAGCCTTATCCTGATCTCTTATCATGTTTCGATTATCAAATAGTTATTTTTGATTGTTCTGACCTCCCTGTCCTACTGTAACGAACTGTCTTTAAATTGATAAAGAATTTTATGCAGGCTTATCTCATTGCATTTGCTTCAATCTACTTCACAATTTAGTTTCTTCTGTTTAACCAACTATTGTATCTGTGTTCTTAGAACTGCTGAGCCATTGGAGTACCACAGGAGTTTTCTGGCAAGTACCTGTCTTGAACTTTAATCCTGGTACAGTAATGTTACAAAGAGGAAAGCTACACCATTCTCCCCAATAGGATGTGATATTAACTGTAGTTGTCCTCTGCAGAAAGAGAACTGCCGGCCAGATGGAAGGGAACTGGGTGATTTCAGAACCACTACATTGAATATAGGTGAGGTAAACAGACCTGGAATAAGATCTCCAGCTGACATGATCCACAGAAAGGAATGCATACATTTTCTACCGGTCTTAAAACTCAAGCATTCCCTCTTCCCTTGCATATCTTTGTCCACCACATCTTCTCTGCCCCTCTGTCTGCACAGGGTCAATATCTACAGCGGACGGCTCTGCCCTAGTGAAGGTTGGAAACACCACTGTCATTTGCGGCATTAAAGCGGTAATAAAAACCTTATCACACTTACCTGATTCCTCGTTACTCAAATGCAAGCAGCCTCCAGGTGTGGAGGACCTTATCCTCACAATCTCGTCCCTCGTGTTTCATCAACAGGAGTTTGCCTACCCAGCAGTTGAGTCACCCGGCAAAGGCTACATAGGTAAGGAATAACAATATTAAGATTGTGGTTAATTCACAGAATGGTTTGTGTCATTTAAGAGCAGGTGTGTAGAACCAAACCCACCAGTGATCTGACACTATTCAATGTGTGTCACAGTCCCCAATGTGGACTTGCCGCCTCTGTGCTCGTCGCGGTTCCGTCCAGGACCTCCTGGGGAACAGGCCCAGGCTGCCAGTCAGTTCATTGCTGATATCATCGAGAGGTAGCGTCACTCTTCATTTCTAGATTTTGTATGTGTTTACATTTTTCTGTGTTTTGCCAAAATGTTATCTAACTAGCATTTCAATATCAACAACTGAAGTCATGGGCATGGTTAAAATTATCTTTAAATAAAGGAGATTCTCATTCATGTGGAAAAAATATGCCTTTGTAGCAGGAGCGTGTTCGTAGAAGTGGAGTTGTAAAAGTCCAGGGGCCTCATTTATCAAGCGTGCGTAGAAACAATCCTACATTTTTACTTACAAATGGAAATAAGAATGTGTGTCCCCCATTCTTACCACTCACCCTGCCTTGTCGGCAGCTCCGCAACTCCTTGGACAGATGTGGGATGGTGAGGTGCGCTTGGTTCATCCAACCACATGTCGCCAGGCAATTCTTTTCGCACTGCTCATCCAACACGGAAGTCAGATATGTACAGGATGATTATGCTCACTGTGAAATTACTTCCGTGGTTTAAAATACAGGTGCAAGATTTACACACCAGGAGTTGCTGGATAACTATGTGGCAAGGTCGATGATTCGCCTTATCTATCCCAAATCCTGGGCAGTTCTATGCCAATTTGTGCTACCTTGTGCTGGAGGTTCGGGGAAAGCCAGTGAACCCATAGTCAGGCTCGAACCACTGACTATCATGATGTAGACTGTTTTGCAATGCAGTGATTTAGCCCACTACACCATGCAGACCCCCCATTTGACAGTTTCTTTACACCGGTAGGATAAATACCACTTGTTCTGCATCAGTGCCACAACACTTTGCATATCAACACACCCCTAAATACCCATATATGGTCAAAATCATCCCTTAAAGCAGGGAGAGCTACCACTATATACCCATATATGGTCAAAATCATCCCTGCAAGCAGGAAGAGCTTCCACCCTGTAGGTTTTCAGTCCAACCCCAATCTAGCACACATGGTTGTAATAATTAGCTGGTTGATAAGCTGAGTGAGGCTACATTATGTGCAGTAAAAGTGTATAGGGTGGTAGATCTCCAGGACCAGGGTTGATGACCCCTGCCTTAAAGGAACACTCCAGAACCCTAAACAGTTCCAAATCGTTGTGCCGGCTATGTTTTCCGACCCAAAGGTCACTAAAAAAAACCTCAGCACATTCTGTAATTCCCAACTCGGCCACCGCCTGTGAACAGAAATGTCATTTGCCGTTACGGGGCAGGCTTCTTGGTTGCGGATGTGGCGATTTTTAAACGTGAGGGAGGAGTAATCTAGCTAGCTAACTGATATTCATTCGGATGCTAACGAAAAACATTATTAAAACAAAATGTAAAACAAAATGTAACGTTACCTACTGGAAAAACTGAACTGGCAACTCCTTTGAGTATCTTGTCCTACAACCGAACGCCCCTTTATCGCCGATTTTAAAATTAACGACACCATAATTAAAAAAAATTAACATCATGATAAATTGCAGAAGGCTTAAATCTAGCGATTGAGACCATATACTAATTAAGAAAATGTTTACTGAGGTAATAAATCGAGACGTGTCTCCCATTCTCAAAGACTATTACAAAAACCGAGCTCTTTTGCAACCAGGTGTATTGCCCCCAGCTGGAATTCAGATAGAATGCAGGTTTAAGGCACTTCCTCATTTGCGTTAATTTTCCAAACCGGATGCTCACACTGTGATCGCAACATTTCCGAAACGACAGCTAAATTCAGGGGAGGTCGTTCGGTTGAATGCCTGGTCTTTATTTGTCCATTTCATTCTCCAATCAACTCTATTAAAAGATTGACTCAACCTAAAACGTAACGGTTTGCAGAGTTAAGATATACTGAACGCACTGAGAAGGTGTTTTTAGGGACTGTCATGTTGGAAGCATGAATGATTTTAAGCTGTTTAGGGGTCTGGAGTGTTCCTTCAAGCTTGCGGGAAAAATCAGCTACAATGAGGTTCATGACATTTATCCCCCAGAAACATTCAGTACATTTCCTGGTTTTAAAGAAAATGTGGTTGAGGCGTTCTGGATTTCCTACTTAATCACTTCTGATTGTGTGAAGTCAGGGATTTTATTGAAAGTTCCTTGGAAAATGGCATTACTTATACAATACTATTGTTTTGTCTTACAGCTCTGATGTGAAATATCAGCCCTAACGAGTACTATTGTTTTGTCTTACAGCTCTGATGTGAAATATCAGCCCTAACGAGTACTATTGTTTTGTCTTGCAGCTCTGACGTGATGCAGACAGAGGAGTTGTGCATTGTTAAAGGAAAGGTAATGTTTTGGTTGATCGCCGCCTTTTACAGCTTAATTCAACTCATTCCACAGAAGGACTAGTTTGTGCTAATTTCAGGAGTTTTTTCTAACGGTGTCTGTTACGACTTAAAAAATAAGTGACAGTATGTTTTTGACTAAAGAGTGACTTGATTATTTAAATAAAGTCAAAAGCATTTGCCCTTACTGTGTTAAGTTCATTTTGGTGTGTGTGTTTGTGTTGTCTAGCTGTGTTGGGTCCTGTACTGTGACATCATGTGCCTGGACTATGATGGGAACCTGTTGGATGCCTGTCTCATCGCCTTGCTGGCGGCTCTGAAGAACGGTGAGAACTGCTGATGTTACAGAATGTAACCCCTATTCTGAAACAATACTTTTTTATTATTTGCCCGACAGAATTCAACCATTCCTCTCTGAGAGTTGAGTTCACATTCTTGCTGGCAGTGTGCAACCTGCTGTGTTCTGTTTTGTTCCACACAGCGCGTCTCCCTAAGGTGACTTTCAGTAAAGACTCAGAGGTTCCTGAGGTAAACCTGGAGAACCGGACAGGTTTGAACATTCACAAACATCCAGTAGCTGCCTCCTTCGCTGTGTTTGATGAGTGAGTATCCTTAGTGGCCCCTGACCCAGGTGAAACTTCTGTGCTTCAGTCTGTGAGCAGGACAGTTAATCCTAATTGCTTCCAAGTAATTTCTGTAAATAATAATAGTTTTTTAGCCAACTTGTGTGGTTAAATAACAATAAAGTAAATGTATTGTTGGTAGTATTTCAGATCTATCCACATTTGTTGTATTTATTTAAATTTTGTAAAATATATGACCCACAGGCTGGATCCGGTATGTGATAAAGGGTTGAATCTGGCCTGTTTGTGGTTTGATTAAAACTAATGTAATGTTTAGAGATAGTTAAAGGCGGTGGTTATTATTTTTATTGACAGTACAGTAGTTAGCTTACCTGTATTTTACCAGACAACTTGACTGTGAACATATTCTCAGTTGCTGCAACAACCTAGTAAGAATGGCGGGGGGGCAGAGGGTATGAATTAGCCAATTGAAAGCTGGGGATGATTAAGTGCCATGATGGTATGAGGGGTCAGATTGGAACTTTGTTTAGGACACTTTTACAAGTACAATGGAACTATTGTCTTTTCAAGGGACTATGATCTGTAAGAACTGTATGTGTAATCTAAAAATTCATTTTATATGGGATAATGATTCCCTACACCAAAGGTAGAACAGGCACACAAAACTCTGGAACGTCTGGGGTCCCTGAGGAGAGGGTTGAATATCTATGCAGTGTTTTCTAACATACAAAGCATGGACTAATATAAAAAACATTCACTTTTATTTAACCAAGTAGGCCGATTGACAGATTCAACAGATTGAGAACAGATTCTTAATTCTCTCATTGTGGAAGCACAACTCGTCATGTCCCCATTGCAATTCCTGTTCAAATGACAAAATCACTGCATAGTGTAGGAAATCATTGTCCCATCTAAACTGCTTTTCTACCTGTCAAATTATACACAGTGCACCTTTAAGCGTACATGACGATGTCCGAGGTTGTAAGGTCATTTTCTCCTTGCAGCTCCATAACAATCGTTGACCCCACAGCTGAGGA